>CAVNYN010224576.1:0-11159 GCA_963692815.1 Nyctanthes arbor-tristis
TTTAAGTACAAAGGCGAATGGGGGAGGTGGATTGTGGGGAATCGAACCTACGTAATCCCAATAAAGGGTTAGACCCTTAACCACGTGGGTTAACTCCTTGACCCCTAAAACATATATAAATCTTTTACCTAATATTATATTGATTATTATGAATAATTAATTTTATGGACATATATGTAAATTGATATTGATGCACTTACTAAAAATATCATTTAACAATGATGTAATTTAAATCCATAGTGGGAATATAATTATCAAGACCATATCAAGAGGCACTCGTTGATGCGTTAAGGAGCCCCAAACTGTTGAGATTAGTACTTTATCTCTTGTTTCTTGAAAGAGCAAAAATTGATGATTCTTAGAGTGGTCCTTTCTCTGATGATTGTGTCAGCTGGTCCTCTTTATCGGACAGCAGTGTTTGGTTCATGTTATTAAGCTTTGGAAAATCCTTTCTTATGTCCCCAGTGATTTTATTTTGAAGAAAATCTTTACCAAGCATGCGAATGATGAAAGACTGACATTAATATGCATGGATAAAATTTGTTCAGTGGTCGTAAAAAACTGGATTCATAGACCAAATTTAGACAGAAGTTTGTTAAAGAATTGGCTGTTGGTTGCTCCTTGAGTACTGACTTTTCTGCCGCAATCGGTGATGCCAGGTTTGGAGGGAGCACAGAAGTTGTCCTCGGAGCGTTGGTTGGCATCTTGATTGGGTTTCTTCGTGGGACTTGGTGTTTGAAGCTGATTTCAATGAAAGAGGATTGCTTGTTGCTGACTATAGAGTCTCGGCTGTTGAGGATTCCTTATTGCTGGCTGATCTTTACTTTCCTTTCATTACTTGTTTAAGCTTAAGTTGTATTTTGTTTTCTTAGGTCCTTTTGTTTAATCCTCACCGCCTAAGGTTGGAGACTCTGACCCCTTTTTGTATTTCTCTTTTTGAATTAATGAAGACATGATCTTTTGCAAAATAAATAAATAAATAAATAAAAGTATGTATATAGATGTACATAGGTAGTTTGATCTCATGAATTAGTTAGTATTAATGTTTACGTCGAAAGCTTCGATTTAAGATCTAATTTGTATATTTTTCGAGTTATGAATAATGTCTAGAGTAAAAGATTACGTAATTGAAAAATATCTTAAAACATATCATTTAAATATCATTTAAACATATCTTAAATCTTTTACCTAATATTATATTGATTATTACGAATAATTAATTTTATAGACATATATAAATTGATATTGATGCACTTACTAAAAATATCATTTAACAATGGTGTAATTTAAATCCATAGTGGGAGTATAATTACCCCTACTTTTATAGAGATTCATCCCATTTTCGTCTAGGCACAGGCAATTGCTCCGAGTCGGCGATTGACATGGTATATTAATTAAGATTTCAAAGAAAAAAAATAAATCATGTATCAAGTTCTTATGATTTCGGCACCAACACCTCGATAAACTGCCCATGGTTGTATTTTGATCGCGGGAACATATCAAATCAAATTATATGTTAATATTAGTACAAAATATTAAGTAATGTATATTTAGCCATATTGAACTACAATATTTTGATTATCTTATTATTGACTAATAATTATTATATTTAACTTGATATGGAATGCTTTTAAGTGAAATCAATGGGAATGGTAAATAACCCGTCAAATTCGATACCTATGGGCACTCGACTCTATTAAAACAGAGAATATCCAAATAAACGGTTAATTAGGTTTGTGATGGAATAAAGAAAATCAACGAGACTTGAGAATGGGTCGAGGAAAATTATCATACTTTTTACCGTACTCTGCATGTTTAACCATTCGGAAGGTCGAATTCCAAACCCTTTTTCTCGAACCAAAAAAAGATAGCCGACCCGCGTGGCTAAAAGTAAGCCCAAAAAGCTCAAACTCTTTTTTTTGTTTGTTTTAATTCCACTGAGAAAGTGGAGTCTTAGAAAAAACACCACTATGTCTTCGAGGCACAGTTGAATGTAGATATCATGAACGCGACGTGCAGAATACCAGGCCGAGAAACATGGGCAACCAATCCCCTATGTGCCAATTGCTAGCGCATCAAGGGCCTTGCTCAGCTGGAGAGGCCTAGCCTAATCTAAGAAGTGCTAATTCAGTTCTTGTCAAAAACAAAAATATATGCCAAAAATTGTAATGGTTTGAAAAGTAAAAAGTTAATGAAACTTATCAAGAAACCTTAGTAATTTTAATCACAATTGTAATTTCAACTTGAGGACAACCCCGTGTTTATAATACTTCATTAAGGAAAAAATAAATGGGTCAATAAATTGGTAATTACCCACAGCGGACTGTCCCAGTCCATGCCTCATTTAAGTGGGGTTGGGTACGAGAATAGGACAAAAAAAATTTTCGATAGGTAGTCTAACAATTATAGCATACTTGATGCCGATCCGACCCATTGTCATTTCTAGACCTCGAGAAATCAAACATCTTATTTTTCTTTGTGAAAATACCGTAAAATTATAAAACGTTAGTTAAACCATATTTATCTATATTTATTATATACAAAAGAAGTAACTTAGCAATGACTTGATTTAAAATCATATTAATATAATTAAAAATTAACACATTAGCTAAAAAGAAAATAGTCTATTCCAAATTAAGAAATACTTCCTAGATAATATATGTATAAATTAAAAAATTTTGCATTAAAAAATCAAAAAAACTTTGAATATTATAAATCCATGAAAATATCTAAGAAAATCAAATATGCATCCAACATAAGATAAGATATACACCCCGCATAAAATTTACCGCATAAAATGACCTTTACTTAGACAATTTTGACGGAGAAATATGCAATACAAAAGTACCGCTGACTAATTTCCTTATATATATAGATTATTTTTTTACCAATCTATACTAATCTAGATTAAGACCGGAGGAGAGATGTTCGGGAATTTTTCTTCAATTTGGAATCAGTGTAGGTGAATAGAGACGCGTGGACCAGTAGAATGAAACTCATATTTCACCCCCGCGACTTCGATTTGGTTTTTGCCAAAAAGTGTGGTGGATGGTTTTTCTGGGAGTGGTGTGAGAGAGTAATTCAATGATATTTAGGGTCTAGAGTTTTAAAATGTGCACCACATTGTATTTTATTTTAATTTTAGACAATTATATTGTCACTACACCAATTACTTCTCCCACCACAAACTAAACACATTTTTTATTAATTAAAATGCTCTTATATAAATTTACACTACTAACCTTCATTTAACTATGCTATTCATTATTATTTTTATTTTCTCACGACTAATTATATCTATACTACTCTTTTTACTAATTACACTACAATTTTATTAATGTGAACATCCTTAGTCTTTGTTCCTTATAACATTTATGCCCCTAAAAATTTTTGCTATATTTTTTCTCGAATATTTGACTTAATTAACCTCTCATATTCTCAATTATTGGATATATTTAAAAAATTTGATTTGTGCACTAGAAAATCGTATGAAAATACGTAGTTGTATATTGTTAGGCATTACTTTTCTGTTTATTTAAAAATTTGAGACAGTTCTTGCAATGAAAATTTAGAAATCAAGATATGATTCAATACAAAATGTCATAAAAATAAAATGTTAAAAATAAAGATATGATAGAAGTGAGTTAACGGTGTACATGTAAAGATTTAAAAATATAAAGGATATTTAGTACAATTAAATTGTAGTGTGATTAGTAAAAGATGTAGTGTCAATATAACCACCTTTTTCTCACCACATTGCATCTTCTATTCTTCCTTTTTTTTTTTCTCTCTCCCTTCTCGGCTATCTTCTTCAGTAGTAGTCGGTTGTTACTGGGAAGAGGCTGAAGATCATCACTCTCTTTTCCAATTGGGCCAATGACGGCATAACCGACAAACATCAAAATGTTATTACATTAATCACAAGAATTACAACAAAAATAAAAAATATTCACAATACATAAACAAGAAGTAATCCGGTAAGAAAAGAAACATGAATGAATATTTACCTTTCATTTCACCCTTCGGATTCACGATGACCCCAGCATTATCCACCCACAAGTGAAATGATAAAGTATTAGGGGAAAAAAGCCGACGCTCATCCTTTGACATTGCCAAAGTATCTGTAAATTGCTAAAATATCTATCAATGATAGAATAAATTCACCTGTTGCAGTTCTGTCCTTGGATCTCAGAGTCTTCAAGTTCTTGAATCGGGTCATAGTCGACTCGCGTTGTAGTCCTGACTCGATACACAGCAGTCGGAATTCATATTTCACTCAGGGCCTCCACTGCTGGACTTTCCAGCGACAGTGAAAATGGTGATGCTTACCGTGTGCTCTTCCGATCTGAAATGTGCACCACACCCCTTATTTTACTTTGATTTTTGTTTTTCTTATATTATTTTGTTTTATAATATGGATTGGTTATGAATGTAATTTGTTTGTGGTGTGATTATCTATTTCTATTCTTAAATGTGGTGAGGATAAAATGTGGTGAGACAAGTAATTCTTGTAGTGGAAATATAATTGCCTTTTAATTTTTTATTACATTTTATCTAAGTTGTATATGTGACATGTGGTGGGGTTAAAATGTGGTGTGGAGATTAAAATTTGTATGGCAATATAATTGTCTATGTAATTATGATCCAATACTTTTTATGACTACATTGCCCCTTCGTTTTATAATTTATAAAAATAGGGGAAGTTGTATTCTTCATTTCATTATTGCCAAGGAATTACCTAATTAGTAGAAAATTTCCACTTTTGTTTTCTTTCTCCATTTACTCCTTCCGTCCCAAATATATAATCAAATTTGCTTCTTCAAGTGGATTAAGAATTATATTAGAAATATATATTTTACAATCCGCGTTTCTAATTTACTCTTATTTAATAAGTAAAATTTAAAATTGATAGTTTTAACTAAATATAAAATGATAATAGATTAGTAAAATAATGTAAATTATACTTCTCAATAAAGAGATGAGACCATATATTTAGGATATTCTATAAAGACAGTGGACTTGTTAGGAATCGGAAGTAGCTCTGATACTAGTTGGTTAAAAACAAACGGTAACAATCAACAAATTAAAGATAAAGAACACGCATATTTGTTTTACGTGGGAAACCGTATAATAATAGGGAGAAAACCCATAGACAGAGGCAGTGATCTAAAAAGCGTGAAGCACGAAAAAGTGGATACATGAAGCTCAAGCTTTTCAAGCTTAAGCATACTTAGGCGGCGCTTAAGCGTTAAAAAGCGCTTTTCAATTTTTTTTATTTTTTTAATTTTTAATCAATCTAAAGCTGTTAAATATTTAAATTAATGTATACTAAATTGAAAAACTCATCTTAAAACATAAATATTATATCTACATTCTAATTTTAAGCGATATTATATAATTTAATATTTCAAAAGGTAAAAGGTGGATGAGTCTTACTTTATATATGAGGATTAAGTATTATACATTCCGACAAATGGCCCAAAACAAAAAAAATGCTCCAATGGCCCAAAACAAAAAAAAATGCACCAATGTTATTACTTAGAGTCTTAGACCATTAATAAATAACTGGTCTAAATGTTTAACATTGAAAAAAAAAAGAAGCGGTCAACGGTTTTCGTTGACCAGCTAAACGCGCCTAATCACGCCTAGGTGGTCAACGAAATCCGTTAATCGCTTTTTTTACCGATTACCCCATAAGCGAGGCGTGGAAGGGAAGGCTCTTCCGATCTTTTTTTTATAACGCTAGGCATATGCAAAGAAAATCCGCTCTATCAAAAATGGATATAGATAAATCTTATAGCACACATATTGTTGCCAACTACTATTACTGTTGTTGCTGCTGTTACAAATACCACGAATCCTACTACATATATGGTAAATAAATCTTATTGCTATTAGAAGTAGTGCATGCATGCCGTAAATCCTAATAGAACTGGTAGATGCATGTCATATATCCTACTATTAGTAGAATTAGTAAAAGTGTGCAATAAATCATAGTTCTCGTAGAACTGGTTCATTTTCAAAATTTATTACACTGTTAGACTTTGTGTTAGGTCAAATAGAATTTGGGTCACTAAACTCTAACGAGACTATATATTTGGAATGGAAGGAATCCGTATCAGCGGTTCGGCTATGGAAACAAGGCCGGAATCTTTACGAAGTCCGGTCTCCAATCACAGACTGACATTTTACCAGACACACACTACATAACAGTATCTCATTGAAAACTGTACTCCGTAAGAAACCCGACTCTAATTTCTTAGAAATTTCCGTCCGTATCAGACTTTATATAAGAGGCTGAGGCCGATCTATAAAATATGGTATTTCTAAATTTCTAGGTACCGTCTCCATTTCCTTACCAATGTCTAGATATTGTTTCCATATCCGTCAATTTTCAATTATAAAAGTCTTTTGGCGCAATTTCCCAGGAAAATTTGGCAACCAATTGTGAAGTCTCCTCTGTAGACTGCCAACACGTGCGGAATATTCTGGGAACCATCATTAACGGAAAGAGCTGAGTTGATATACACTCTACACTCTGGGTGACAGGTTTTGAGGGTAGAGATCAAAAGGCTGTGGCTGTGGAGAGAGATAGAGAGAGGCGGAGAAAGAGGTGACTGCCTCTCACTCTCGTAAATGGATCAAAAACAGTCGGAAGTAGCCGCAGCAGGTGGCAATGGAATGGTCCCTCCTGAAAATCTCCTCCTCAATCACTCAACCGCGTCTTACACATTGGAGTGCAAAGTACTTTCTTCTTTGTTCCTCTCTGCATATCTGTTTTTCAGATTTTTGTGAATTTATTTATCTTATTATTATTATTATTATTTTTTTTTTTTTTAAAAGAAGGTATGGTAAATTTTGCTTGATTATTTTATTAGAAAATGTTAGTTAAAAGATCTCAACAAGCTTTAAGCTTCAGTTGTGGGGGCACGCGTAGTTTTTGTTTCCTCATTTTATATGCTATTCGCTATGAGGACCCTTAAGGGGCTTTTTTGGCGCCAAGCCAGATGCATAGTGGATTTCAGGCCAGGCAGGGAAGACATGGTGGTTCACATAGGTCTAGATTGATATCATCTGAATATGGCTTTTTGGAAACTGGATGCTTCTCTCTGTGTTCTGATATTCAAAATTTCTAAAAATTTTTTTTCCTCACCAGATAGGGTATTAGGGATTAGCCCTAATCGCATAATTATGTTTGCTCATGAAATTAAATGATTAGTGGATTAAGCATGAATTTGTACTGCTTTAGGTTCTGTTTAGGACAATGTCATCTATCCAGTTGTCTCTGTGAGCACTCCTTAGATGGTCAAATGCTGCCCACTTGTCAAAATAGCTATGAAGCTCCAGAAAGCAGCCAATGTTTAAAACTAACTAATTCCTAGCAGACATATTAAAATTTAAAAGTATGCATTTTTTGTTGTTACTGACATGCTCATAAGTTATTTTACTCTCTGGTGAAAGGTGATTCCCTCTTCTTAAGATACTTGTTGAAAGTCCTTCCATAGCAAATGATACAGGAAATGTTTAAGTGGTTAAAAAGTATAGATATTCTTGATCATTCAAAGGAGGATCATATAGCATGGTAATAATATTTTTATGGTAACATATGACAGTGGTACAGGAAATGATATGCGTGATTCGATGATTTAGTTGTCACTCTTGAACTAGTTGATAAAAATGGGATTAGCTTAGTAAAAAAGAATATCACAAAAGTGAATATTTCCATTTCTTTTTTTCTTTTAGTATCAGCGACGGTAAGTGAATTGCATGAGAAGCTTTTGTCTGCCTGGTATTGGAACAACTCAATACATTTCCGGTTGGGAGCACAATGTTGTAACAATCATAACTCCTAAATGATCTCACTACTCATTACTCACAACTTTGACTTCTCTTTTTCAGAGGAGCAACTTGTAGTGAATTTCCTGGTTAGAGAGAGAAAGCAGAAAAGGACTTACTTTAAAGTTTTGATTTCATCATACATTTAAATAGTTTTGCTTT
Organism: Nyctanthes arbor-tristis; assembly: GCA_963692815.1. NCBI lineage: Eukaryota > Viridiplantae > Streptophyta > Magnoliopsida > Lamiales > Oleaceae > Nyctanthes > Nyctanthes arbor-tristis. The sequence goes on from CAVNYN010224576.1 coordinate 7,999, forward strand.
ATCTTTATATTTGTCATACCCATTTTTGTCTGTAGGTGTGGTTTATGTTTTACCCAATGGCCTGGATGTATTGCAGTTTAATAGAAGCATTTGGCCAATTGCCTGCACATTGCCAAATCACTTGACCTTTTTCTTGCCTGGATGTACTGTTCTGTTCTGTTTCTGCTCTCTCTTGATCAATTTATCTATCTTATTTTTTTTTACTTCTTCTCCAAATTTAGGTAACTGGACAAAAAGAAAATCTAGTACTTGCTTACAAGACGTTGGGTGTTGTCTTTGGTGGTCTTGTTACATCACCACTTTACGTTTATCCATCAATGCAATTGAAGTCTCCCACAGAAGAAGATTACTTGGGAATATATAGCATAATGTTCTGGACTCTTAGCTTGATTGGTGTTGTCAAATACGCTAGCATTGCTCTCAAAGCCGATGATCAGGGTGAAGGTATGCACCTTTAATTATGGTAATAGCTAAAGGTTTAAAATTAAGACTACGTTTGGTCGGGTTCTATAATTTGCTTTCTAGAAAGTGAGCGAAGTCTAACTTCTTAGCAAAGTGATTTTTACTTTTTCTTTGTTAAAATTAACTTTGAAATAACATTTGGACTTGTCAAAATTTTAATTCGTAAGTAAGTTTAACTCACTTTTGGCATTTCGTCATGTATAGTGAGTAGTATACTGAGGTTTTAGTCATTGACCTTTGCTTGTTGTAATATATATTGAACGATCTCTCTCAAAAGTATAAATCTTTAGATGACTTGTTCATTCATCATGGCATATATTGCCTCATCTTTGTGATTTTATTACTTGATTATGCTTTTCTAAAAATTTCATTTCTTTCATTTTCTATCACGATGACAAAAAGCCCTGCCTTTCCGATCCCTGTGGAGCCCCAACTTGGATTGGCCTGGATTCCCAGCTTAAGTGGACTTCTTTGTCCTGCGGGAAGCAATTGATATGCCTTGCCGCCCCACTTATTTTGCTGAAATTTAAGATCAAATTAGTTAATAGTTTAGAGGTATTTGCTGATCTAATGAAAGTCCTTGAAGCTAAAAGTTCAGTGCAATTATCACTACGCCAAAATTATCATTGATGAAATACTCTCTCTCTCTCTCTCTCTCTCTCTATATATATATATATATATATATATATATATATATCTCACTCTCACAAACACACACACATATAATAAGTTATGCAATCATAATTCTTAAACATGTGAACCATATTCCCTCGACACTGTCTTCATTTTCAACGGCTTCTTTGCCTCGGGTACCTTGACAATTTGTTTGATGCCTTCACTTTTAGCTAGTTCACCGCAAATATTAGAACTAAATATACCGTGCTAAGATTATGAAGCATTCCTTTACTTATAGCTAAGTAAGATCAGCCAGGATCTATTTATAATTGTATATATCCTTGATCTATTTGACTTTATTGAAGAGCCCACTGATTTGAAATTCTCATCAATAATCCCTTACTATTTGATGAACTGCCTATGTTAGCACTAAGAAACAAATAAGGGAGCTGTAATTGAGCAAGGCTGACTTGTGCATATTATGTACTGAAGGAATGGTATTCTCTCATGTTAATTTATCCAAAAAAGTTGATATGTTTCAGGATTAATGTAAGTGAGTTATTGAGGCATTCTTTGGTATTCAAATTTCTCCTGGAAAAATAAAATATGTTTCTTAGAAAATTGACACATCTAGTTTTCATGTTTCAAGTGATTTAACAAAAGAAAATAAGTGGTCAAGATTTGTGTTGTATAATGTGAGTTCCACACGATATGTGGATATGATTGGTTTGAACAATATTTATTTTCAAATAAAAATAGTTTAGTAATCGGGGCTTATTTGAAACAACAACAATGATAGTAGTAAACAAACCTTTTCTTGTTCTGAATTATTATATAGAGCTAGTCATAGCTAAATCTGGTTTTATCACATTCTTTTGACAGTTTGACTGAATACTTGAAAATGATCTTTTCCCAGGTGGAACTTTTGCTCTTTACTCACTACTTTGTAGGAGTATAAATATTGGTATTCTTCCTTCCAAACGGATGGAGTCAAATTCAAGCCCATTACATACCAAAATGCATGTGGAATCTGAAAGGCAAAGTAGGCTTGGTAAATTTTTTGAAAGAAACTTGGTTTCTAGAAGGTTGTTGCTATTTGTTGCAATTTTGGGGATGTGCATGCTAATCGGCGATGGCATCCTTACTCCTGCAATATCAGGTAATTCCTTTGTACATAAATGTCAGCAAACTACTAAGAGATCTTTCCGTAAATAGATTTATATTAACCTAATGCTGGCAATTCTGCATACTTAAGTTTCTCCTCTCACTCAGTTCTGTCAGCAATGGATGGCGTTAGAGCACGTTTTCCCTCAGTCAGCAAAAGTAAGTGTTAATGTGCAATTTAAGGCATGGTACAGTATGCAACTATCGTGTGACGCACCTCTATAATTCTTATAACAATTGTTTGCTCCCCATTGTAGTTGAAAAGCTTCAAAAAATCTATTTGTATAATTCAAGTAATATAATTTCGTTAATTCAAGTAATGAATCTTCCATTTGATGTCATGCAGCATCGGTGGAAGCTCTCTCAGCATCTGTTCTAATTGCTTTATTCCTGCTTCAGAAGTTTGGAACCTCAAGAGTGAGTTTTCTTTTCTCCCCAATCATGGGAGCGTGGACATTGGTTACTCCTTTGGTGGGAATATATAGCATCATAAAGCATTATCCCAGCATCTTTAAGGCTATATCACCCCATTACCTTTTCAGCTTCTTCTTGAGAAATGGAAAAGAAGGATGGCTACTGCTTGGTGGTACTGTCCTTTGCATTACAGGCAAGTGAAATTAATAGAACCTCTCCAGTTTCTCCTTTTTCCTTTTTGAAGTATATATGGGTATATTAATTTATGAAATAATTTTAAATTTACTTTTTGGCAGAAATTGAAGGCCTTGATAGTTTTTTCTAGCGATGTACCTAGTCTTCGTTACGCTGTCAAACTCTGTTTTCATTTGTTTCATTTGTTGTGGTTTCAGTGTTGTTTCTGGGTGGGTGGATTGTTTTTTTTTTTTTTTTGGGGGAGGGGGGGGGGATAAACAACAAGTTCCCACATTTGAGAGTTGGTCGGTAGCCAAACAACAAAGCTAACA
>CAVNYN010224576.1:11179-22359 GCA_963692815.1 Nyctanthes arbor-tristis
CCCCCCCCCCCCCCCCCCCCCCCCCCCCCCCCCCCCCACAAACAACAAGTTCCCACATTTGAGAGTTGGTCGGTAGCCAAACAACAAAGCTAACAGTACATCTGTGGACCTCATGCATGGGAATCACTGGGAAGTTGACCTGAGCAATCAAGACTCTCTAGTACCAATTAATGTACAATGTCAGAAGAAAACTGAAAGAAAATAAAACGCAAATAGATAAGGCGGGAGAAGAACATATGGAAAAACACAATGTCAATGCCTGAATTGTTCTGCAAGAATTATCCTATTTCAAAAATAAAAAATCCTAATGTGGAGAAACTCACTGGAACATTGTTTAGGAAATCTCTATTCTTTCTGAAAGTTCTTTTGGGGGTTTTACTGAAAAAATACAAATTTGTGCAACAAAATAAATTAACATCCAGTGTCTAAATTTAGACGAAAATAAGTGTTTATTTAATCTATAATTGTGATGTCCATTAAATATGCCTTTCAGCAATTCAATTTTTCATTGATGCGTGCTTCAATTTTGCAATACTCAGGCTCTGAGGCAATGTTTGCTGATCTTGGTCACTTCAACAGGAGTTCCATTCAGGTGAAATAAATAATCTTTTCTTATAATTGTGCGTCCTAATGTTCTGTATTTTCATAACATCTATGTTTTGTGTAGATAGCATTTCTCTGTGCCATATATCCTTCCCTGGTGCTGACATATGCTGGACAAACTGCTTACTTGATAAGATATCCTGATGATCATGAGGATGGATTTTACAAATTTATACCATCCGCCGTGTACTGGCCTGTATTCATCATAGCCACACTGGCGGCGATAGTTGCTAGTCAGTCTTTGATTTCAGCCACTTTTTCAGTGATGAAGCAATCTGTGGTGCTAGATTACTTTCCTCGAGTCAAGGTGGTCCACACATCCTCTAGCAAAGAAGGCGAAGTGTACTCCCCGGAAGTCAACTACATTCTCATGATCTTATGTGTTGCTGTGATACTGATATTTGGAGATGGAAAAGATATTGGAAATGCCTTTGGTAAGATGAAATGATTCTTTTGAAGAGACTCATACTTGCGATCACCATTAAATTTAACATGGATACCTTTAGTATCATCCCAACATTAAATGTATAATTCAATTGTATGCTTGTTAATATTCATTATCGCAGTTAAACATTAACAGCAAACTGATGATAAGATAAGAAGGGGATAAGAAGGGGAAGCAAAAACATGGGATCTCTCTCTCTCTCTTTCTTGAGGGTGATGAAAAATAGTTCATGAGAAAAGGTTAATTTATAAATGTTTTGTGCAATAGCAAGATTGTTTCCTTCACTAATTTGGACGGAATCGTTTGCAGGCGTCGTTGTAAGTATGGTAATGCTTATCACCACTATATTGCTGACTTTGGTGATGATTATTGTATGGAGAACTCCACCCATTCTCAGTGCTCTTTACTTCATCACATTTTTTGTGATGGAAGGTGTCTATGTGAGTGCTGTCTTTACCAAGATGGCGGAAGGTGGATGGATTCCCTTTGCCATATCTTTTGTCCTTGCTTTCATAATGTTTGGCTGGTTCTATGGAAGGCAGAGAAAGATCGAATACGAGGTAACACATAAGATAGATATGGACAGACTTAGATTGATGTTATCAGATCCCGGGGTTCAGAGGGTTCCTGGAATTTGTTTCTTCTATACCAATATTCAAGATGGTCTGACACCCATTCTTGGTCATTATATAAAGAATATGAAATCTCTCCATAAAGTTACAATTTTCACCACACTTCGGTATTTGTTGGTGCCCAAAGTTGCACCTCATGAGAGGTTTGTCATCAAGAAAATGGAGCTCAAAGGGCTATACGGTTGTATAATACAGTATGGATATGCGGATTCACTTAGTCTTGAAGGGAATGACTTTGTTACTCAAGTCACTGATGTCTTACGACACCATATATCTAGTTCTTCAGATGAAGAAGCTCTTGTTTCCTCAGACGATGCAGAAGAAGTTTCTGACTTGGAGGATGCAAAGCTGGCCGGTGTTGTTCATGTTCGTGGAAAAACCAGGTTTTACATAGGTAAGAACTGTAGCTGGTTTGACAGAATTATGCTTGCATTCTATGAAGTTTTACACAGTAATTGTAGGCCTGCACTTCCCACCTTGGGTGTGCCCCTCCCACAGCGAATCGAGGTAGGAATGCTTTATGAGGCTTGAGAATAAGTTGACATCATCACCGCAAAATGCAGTCGGGGTACCAGAATATATATGATGGATATAGAAGAATTCTTGTACACAAAGTGTACATAAATGTTTTACACAATCAATCACCAGCACTGCATGGTGATTTGATTTTTAAGTGATGTGATATATATGTGAAAAAACTAGTTACTGTCAAGTGTGATTCTGCAAAAAAATTGTGTAAGTATAGCATAACTCATATATATTTAAGATTTAAGCACTGAATAATTTACTAGGTGATGGAAGTTGATATTTGAAAATACATGAATGAAATTTTATGTTATATAATGAGAAATTACAAATTCTAAATGGCATCTTCGTTTTGGTGACTTTAACAGTCGGATTGATGAAATGTTAGTTGGAGTAGTTATTGGCAAATTCTCTCAGGAGAAACCTAATATGGAAATTGTGACGAAAATCTTTCAAACTTTGGAATTCAAAGGAGTTTACCATGTGGGCCAACTCGATAACAAACACATTCTTATAAAATTTCTACGGGTGAGGTTACAAGTATGTTTTGGTTAAGGGGTTTTTGGCATTTTCCTATTAAAAAGACAATATTGCCCTTTGCTTGTTTTTCCATGATTTTCATGGATTTTCTTTGTTTTTATAGCTCTGACACCATTTCGGAGTTGCCCTTCAAGGCGGAATTAAGAGGTACAACATCATAGAACTACTCATTACGAGCCAAAAATTGTCTACAAGCATGGTAATGATATTTTCTGTCATTATATGCTCTAATCATATAATTTACTTCTTTAGTAAGTTGAGTAACTCTTTGGCTTACTGTTATTTTGGCAAGATAATCATGTAGTTGAGCTCTCCAACGTCTCTTAATGAGTTGGATGGTTTCCTCAATCTTGTGATCTAGTTGTTGAAGATCCATACGATAGTATGGGTTAAATAGAGTAGAGTCACAATGAGTTTGTTCTATAAGTCTTCCTGGATTAGGTTGGTTAATTAAAACTTGATGTCTAGCCAGATTATCACCAACTAATTCATTAAGCAAGTCTTGAAGACTAACTGGATTATTATTAAGCAAGTTTTCTGCCATGGTTGCTTTATCAAACTTCTTCAGTTAATTGCTCAGTTGATCTGAGATATAACCTTATAATTTGATAGTTGCTACTATCTATTTTTGTGAATAAACAAAAGTTTACCTTGTTCATATGCATATTATTTAGCATGATTGATAAGTATTAAAATACTTAAGGGTTTTCTTAACAATTTGATGAAGTAGAAATCCAAGGTACTAAGCCACATAGATGTATATTAAGCAACTCGAATTTAGGAAATTATAAGTTTATACCTTCTTCTTGTTGTGTGGGATATCTCCCTTGTTGGGTCTACTGTGCTTTCTGTTGATGTTTACTTAGATAGATCCCCTGGCTATGTCTCACAACTGTGTCCTGTTGTCTACTGGCAATCTGTTCCTTCACACGACCTCTTGTCAACTCAGAACAAGGCCAAGACGATGGACAGAGTGTTGATCTGTACACATAAGTGGGGTAATAATCTTTAAAAGTAGAGTTTACAAGAAATAGACTTTTATTTATGAAAAAGGAGTAGGGATTATAACTTCCTTATCCTATTGATTTACATCATAGTCGGGTTGTAACCCTTGATTTCTACAAGAAAGCTTCAAGCTTCCATTGTTTTTGAAAGCACAGAAATATCTTAGGGAATTCTAGAGATGGATGGATTTCGGAATGCCTTCTTAATCTGAGTAGTGCTCCTTTTATAGACAGAAGGGGCATCTACTTTACAAAATGGAGAGGTCCCTACATTATACTATTTCAACAACTTTTATAATGGAGGGGTCCTTGCTTCATTATCTTGTTCAACAACAAAAGTGTCGACACCACAAATTTTTGCCACTTGTTGGTGTAATGATGTCATTGTATACATCATTTAGAGTTTGAATTATCACGACGCTCTTCCGATCTCTCTTCAACTTTTGCTTTTCCTTAATTGCAGTGTCCACATGCATGCTCTGTTCCAAGCACGTTCTTTATAGCACTACATATTTGTCCTTTCTCAAGGTCTAGACCATTATATTCATCAAGGTAGAACTTATTTTCAAAGATAACAATTTTCTTTGCATCCTTCTCATCCAGATGGTTCTTGGTTGATGAAGTTATTAAGACAAACTTTGATGAGTGGTTTACCTTAATTTTGGAGTTTGCATTGATCCCTCTAACTTTGTGTAAGAAGGATATGAATGACTTTGATCTCCATGTCTGTAGAACTTCTCCTGAGATCTAGATGGGTTCTTTGACAATGGGTGTTGCCAAGACTTTGTCTTGCAATGCTACCCCGATTTCAATGAAGTGATAACATTTGAAAATATTATTTTCATTCCAGAAAGGGATAGTACTTATTATTGACAAGAAGACTGTTTTCCTTCGTCTTAAGAACTTTGGTCTTCCATTTGAGGACTGATGTTACCAGTGGTGAGCTTAGTGCCGAAATTTCTTTGGCATCCTGACTGAGATAAATGAATTTAATCAATCCATAATTAAATGATTCAGCAACAAGTTCTGGTGCTGCTCCCTGAAAAATATGAATTTTCCATATTCTTCACAAGTTCTTGCAAAAGGATACTTTGATATAGCATCTCCTATTGGTTTGGCTTCTAGCTCGAGGCTAATGAAGTTGGAGAATGGTGCTTTGATTACTGAACTTTCTTTTTCAATAACTTCTTCTTTTTCTGGCTTAAGATTAACCAGTCTGCTTGGTATTGGCGCTGAGGCTTTCAGAACATCTTCATAGCTCCTCCTTAGCCTCTGATGTGATTCAATCATATTTAGAATCTTTGGTGATCTGATTGTTTGTGATCCACAATCTCTTCTAGGCCTGAATCCTGTTGGGAACAATGGGAATATTAATGGATCAATAATGTGTTGGATTGGTTTTGGGCTTATCTGGTGGCCTTTTCCGTCCAGTATTGGTAATACTCTTTCTGGGCCTCTTTAAATGTTTTGAAAGACTTGTGCTTGAATGGAAGTCCTTTAACTTTAGGCTCCATTGTTTTCCATTCTTTGTAGTACCTTCAATCTGGTCCTTCAAAGATTACATAAACTTTCTTGTAACCTGTAGATAGATCAAAAGACACTAATGGGTTAGGTGTTCGGACAGATGATAAGTCCAATGTATCCATTTGACCAGACTTGACTTTAGGCTGTTGTGGCCTAAACTCTTATTCATGAGTCATTTGCTTTTGGGTTTTAGGCTCATTATGAAGGATGATACCTTTTTTATTGTCAAGCTTTTGTGAATTTTCCATAGTTTGCATGTCTTTCTCATTTGCTGATATTGAGACATTTTGTTGTTTAGCATTTTCATCTGTTGATGCTGTTGCAGAGTTTTCAATTGATGTTGATGATTTATCTTCCTCACCCCTTTGAATTAAGAGAGTTTTTTATTGCTTGTAAAAGTCAAGCTTTGTATTCAGGAATGATAATTCCATCATTTTTTCTTGGATTTGAAATTCCAAGTCTTGGATTTTGATAGCCAGTTCTTCCATTGGCATAAGTTTTATTTGCAAGCAATAACAAATAATTTTCTTGTTAAAGAATCTACTAAGTAATTGTGCTCCCCTTTTATGGTTTCAATATCAAAGGTGCAATGATTAAACCACATTTGTCATCTAACAAGACGTCCTTGTTTATAATATGCAAAAATGTTAGTTTTCATAAAAGATTTGCAAATAGAACTATCAGTTCTAACAAGAAATTTATTGCTAATCACAAAAACACGGAATTTCTTAATAACACTTTTGACTGCTAAGATTTCTTTTTTATTTATGTGTTAATTCTTTTGTGCTCCTTGAAAGGTTCTTGAAGCATAAGAACATAAATGTTATTCTTCCTTATGTGCCGAGATCGGAAGAGCACACGTCTGATCTCTAAAATTCTCTTGAAGCATCTGTTTCAATTACCATCTTGTCACGTGGTGTCGGATGATAAAAGGATGGTAGAGTTGTTAAATTCTTTTTCAATTTTTGGACATATACATTGTCAGTATGCGTTCACTTCCAAGGCACATTTTTCTTCAATTTCTTTTGAAGCGGTACGCTCTTCTCTGCTAACCTGCTAATGAAATCTTAAGCATAAGTTAAACATCCAAGAAATCTTTGTAATTGTTTGACATATTGAATTTCATCAGGAAATTCAGTGTTATGTTTGAGTATACTAGGTTGAAGTTCCTTATATCCATAATCAACATTTAACCCTAGATACTTGATCTTTATTTTGAACAGTTCCGCTTTCCTTTTAGAAAAGACTATTCCAGCTCGTTTTGTAGTTTGCAATACCTGCAACACGTGCTTTTCATGATCATTTTCATTATCTGAAAATACTAGAATATCATCTATGTAAACACAACAATATTCTCGTAATTCTGTGAAAATGTTATCCATATGCCTTTGGAAGATTCCAGGGGCTTGTTTTGAGCCAAATGGAACAACTTTCCATTGATAGTGTCGTTGGGGATAACTAAAGGCAGTAATTGGTCTAGATTCTTTGTCAAGTATTACTTGCCAGATTTACAATCAAAAGAAGAAAATACATGTTTTCCTCTTATAAGTGCTAAAAGGCTTGCCATATTTGGGATAGTATAGGCGTCATCTTTGGTAGCAACATTGACTGCTCTGTAGTCGACAACGATCCTAGGTTTTCCTCTTATCTTTTCTACTTCTTTTCTTACCATGAAGGCTGGTGAAGAAAAGCTAGATTAGGAAGATTCAATTACTCCCATTTTCAGTAATTCTTTAATTTGTTCTGCAAATTCCTGCCTATCCTGAGGAGAATAGCTCATTGCAGATGATCTTAACTTTCTTTTGAAGTCTTCTTTGAGTTCAATTTTTGCTGTCTTTTCTGCTTTGTTCTTGATTGGGTCAAACGGATTTTCTAAACAACATTCTTCAAGGGTTTTTAAGATTTTTTCTCTAAGAGAATTTATCTTAAATCCTTGTTCTTCTTTTTGAGTAATATTGACCATTCTGTTTGGTCAATATTTTGTCCTTTAATAACCAGAGGTTTCTCTTTTCCTCTAATTCTGTGTATTTCAAGGAATTTATTTTGGAGATGATTGAAACTTACAGTATAGCTCTGTTTTTTTATCCAGATTTGTTTTCCTTGTATTCCAAAGCTGATCTCATCTAAATCCTGTATAAATCTTTTATATAGTAAACAAAATTTGTTACCAAGAATAAGATCTATTCTTGTCTCGCTTTGGTAAATAGATGGAATTCTGAAATAATAAGACTTATGGGTTAAGTCTTTCATTTCTATATCCACATTTTTCACAACTTTGTTAACTCTTACAAATGATTGATATGCAATTTTAACACTAATTGTTCTATCTGAATTTACTCAGTGTTCTTTAGGTATAATCCACGTTGATGCTATACACATGATTGCTCCTGTATCAACAAAAGCGTTAATAGTGCATTTGTGATAACCATCAAAATTCAATTTACAAGCAATATAGATTGAATTCGGATTAGTTGTATTACTATACATTCTGGTACCTGGTTTAAAGCTATTCATCTTCTCTTTCTGAAGAAGTTTCTTCAGTACATGCTTCTGTAAGGTAATACAGACTTTCTTGGTCACTGGGATCTTATACTGGGTAGAATCCCTGTTAATCAAATGCTTCAAAGAGGTTGACTCTTTGATTATTTTCTCTTTTGGCTGGGCACTCATTTGCATAGTATCCTTGTTAACTGCAAATCCAGTATCTGTAAATTTTCTTTTTCCTGGGGCAATTCCTTGTTTTTTCATTTAGAGGTTTTTTGGCTCTTTTCCTCCCCCCATTCTTTTTGAAATATTTGCCTTTAGAAAAATATTTCCTTTTGTAGGGTCTTTTATATTTTTTAAAGACATACCTCTTTTTCTTCCTAGACTGTTTCCTAGGTTTTCTAGTTGGGGGTAGCATCCATATGCTCCTTCTTCCATAAATGGATCACAATCAAAGCCTATCTTTAGTCTTTTGCGAGCCATTTGTTTCATTTGTCTGTGGACATATACGCCTCTATAGACTTCTTTCATGTAATTCTTGGTTACCGTAATAGCCAAGCCTATAGAACCTTTTGCAAAAAGATAAAGATTACTTCCTGCTTGGAGTCTAACAACTTCATTAAATCTTCTCGTTATTTCAAAATTATATGGAGGTGGTAATTTTGCCAAAAACTTCTCAACATATTTTGGGAAATCATCAAGGTTTCCAAGTAGGAATAACCATTTTTGGTATTCCCATTGATATTGATCAAAGAAATTTAAATCACAGATTTGGATTCTTTCAAGTTGTATTTTTGCATTTTCTACCTTTTCAGTGGTTAGTGTGGACCTATAGGCTATATAAGTCTGTCCTGTAAACATCTGAAAGATTTTTTCAATAGTAATGAATCTAGTAAGATTGGGTTGGTTATCATTTTCAATTGAGGCTTCAAACCAAAGTGCATTGACTTGTTCATTAGATAGGGTTTCTAAGAAATTCCTTACATTTCCTCTAGTGGTTACTTTGATATAATTCCATGCTGAGACTTCTTCTTTTGTCAGCGGGGGATTACCAATTATAGTCATTACTAGATTGCTGAACCATTCTTTGATTGCTTTACTTGCATGAGTAACACAATCAAGGTCTAGAATTTATGAAGTGTGTCCTACAGTTTTAGGAATAAAACTTAAAGGAATACTTTCACCTGATTTTGTTACCTGAGTACCTCTAGGTGGTCTAGGGATACTATCACCAATAACTCTTTTTGCTTTCATCTCGTTTGAATAAGATGGTTTTTCATGTGTTTCAACTTTAATATGCGAATCTCTTATAACAACTCCTCCGGTCCTTCCGACTGTAGTCTTTCTGGAATTGTTACTTCAATTTCTTCTTGCTCTGATTCTTCTGAGGTTGTTTCTTCAAGCTCATCAGTTTCATTTTTTTATTCTTCCTGTTCAATAGAAAGAATTTGTTCTTCTTGGTCTTCAAGAAGATTTAGTTGTTTACAATAAGATGTAATTTTTTCTAATTCTTCATCTTCGAAAGATAAAAGAATATTAAGAGTATTGAGGTCATTACCACTTTGGTAATCTTCCTCAATTTTTCTTCTAAGAAACTTCATTCAGGATATTTGAAGATACCTGTAAGCATTCCCAAATTTGAGGCTCCTGCTTCAAATTGTCCAAAATGTCTCATTCCTTGTGGAAGTGTGACATTGGCTTGAGGTTGTGGGACTGTTTGTCTTCCAGCAACTTCCTGTTTAATGGTAGCAGTAATAACTACTGCTATTCTTTCTATAGTAGTGTTAAGATCTGCTGTAATAGACCTTATTTCTTACCTAATGGAACTAAGCTCTTCTTTAAGATGAGTAACATGTTTATTAACTCTTCTGACTTCATCATGGATGTTACTAATCTTAGTGTTTTCTGTCATGAGTTTATTTTAATTATTTACTCATTTCATCAATTTTTTAGTGAAGTTCTTCCAAACTTACAGCAAGTTGAGACTCATTTTCGTTAATTTTTTCTTTTTGTTTATCCTACCCCTTCTTTAAAGTAGTTGTGCTTGAATCTCCTTTGAGGAGTAATCTATCTTGAGTTTTGATTAAGGGATCGGAAGAGCCCTAAATCTATTGCCCAATTACTGGCAGGCTGAGTTAGAATATCAAACTCAGTTTCTTTTACCTCAAGATAATCCATGAATACTGGTTCATAGGTTATTCTTTTATTAGTTTGAATCACAGCATTGTTATGGCTATTATGGATAGTATAGCTAACAAGGTAGCTAATAGAGCAAGGTACATTATTAGGTTTAACAAGATCCCTTCTACAATAATTATGAACAAATAATAATACGCCATCAAAATCTGTGTCATGAAGTGATACGAAAATTTTTGGATGTATGGTAAACTGAAGTTTCCGATCTCTAAATTTCCTTGAATCATACCCAAACATACTTCTTTTGGACTTGAATACGATTATCAATTATAGCCATTTTGATCGGTTGATCTAAATGAACTGATAGTGTACTTTTAAGTTGGACTTTAACAGCTCCAATAGTTATCCAGTATAAATTCTTCTTATTTGAAAAAATCTATCTTTTGTTTTATCTGTTTGATGTCTTGTTTACCAAGCAAACAAATACTTGTTCTACTATATACATGTTGGACATATAGAGCAAATTCTTTGTCAGATATGTCATAATAAACATTTCTTTTTCTTTTGAATGCTTTTGAAAGAAAATCTCTTTTGAAAGCTTCTCCAGGTTTTAGTGAAAAATATTTTTCAAGGATTTTTTGTAGGCTTTTTTCAGAGACTAGCACTTCTCCTAAAAAATTTCCTTTTGATTCTTTAATTTCCTCAAATGCCTCTTGAGTTGTTTGGATTTCCATGATGTCTTAAAACATAATGCATAATGAAATTATGTATTTTTTTTCTCATTATTGTTCTAAGTTTAGACAACGTTGAAAAATATCATTAATTGCTCTTGAAGCATTTCCTACAAAGATACCCTGTTGATATCTATTTTGATACCAAGCAATCCTTTCATTATGCTATCTTATATGGTCAGTAATGACAACGCAGTATGCACGAGTATATACGAATGGTAAATTTTCCACTTATTGCAAAATTTCCTCAAGATTGTTTGCCATACTTAGAAAATTTTTGCATTTATTCCTTCAAAGGGTACTTTTATCATTTTTTGTCAATTGCCTAAAACGGCACATGAAGAAAAGCATACAAATATACTGAGGAAGATTACATTAAAATGCTCTTCCGATCTAGAGGTGTCAAGATGGGCCTGCCCGAAAAAGCCCGAGACTATGGGCCGACTCGTAACTTGGCGGTCCAAGTCACAGGCCATTACCTGCGGTGGATTGGGCGGGCTGGTTCAAGGCTTCTGGGCCAGCAGTACCCATAAAATAAATAAATAAGATCGGAAGA
>CAVNYN010224577.1:0-13862 GCA_963692815.1 Nyctanthes arbor-tristis
TACCACATTGAACCTTCTTCATGGGATCTCCAATCAAACATACTAACGAAGACGCAAGCCTCTTGATCTTCGATAGAAACCTTATTAGCAATGTCTAAACATATATATCACAGAAACCATATAGGCTTCGATGCAATTTTCCTCTTAAGATAAATGTTATATATAATTGCGTTTCATCAATTGCAATAGTTCACACCTTTGATGCTTAGCATAAAGTGAAACAAGTACAAACATTTCATGTAAATGTAATTTCTATTCTCTTAGAACCATTAAGATCAATATAGCACTAGAAAATTAAACAAAACAAGAAAAGAAAACGCTGCACTTGGCAAAAGATACAAAAAGATGATTCTCTCAAATATATTTCATGCCGATTATATATAAAGAGCAACTGGATCGTATCCGAACACATACCTTCAGCTTTGTCCATAACATTTTACTTTAAGTAGAACGCATGGGATCTCAATTTCACCACCCAATATGATTTTTCAGACTTCTTAGTACACAAGACAAATGGCGAATATACAACAAATGGTTGTTATGCCTGGTTATTGGATAAAGGAAGCTCTAAAACACCTCAAGTGAAACATCAAGGATTTGGTCAAATATATATGTATGGATCAGGATAACCATCAAAATTTCAAATATCAAATACTGATTGAAATTTCAGGTTTCTCTACCTGGTTAGTATGTATTCTACCACAACTCTTTTCTAATACCCAACAGTTCACTTTAAAAGTTCTTTGCTTCTTATAGAAATCACCACATGATTAGCACCATATATAATTGATATACATCAGCAAAATGTTCTATATTCACGGCTACACTGAAGAAGAAATATGAGAAAAGATTTTGTAGCAAACATGATTAAACACTAAAAGAGAAATAGTTTTCTTTGAGAACTATATGTAAGATAATATTAATTACCACACAAAACCCAATACAAATCCAATTCAACAAAATGATGCAAATACATTTAAAATTTCAAAAAGACGTTGATAGCCTTTTATAATCCAAGAAATAGAGAACTTCTATCACAAAGACATTTAGAAAACTTTTCGAGACGAATTATTCAGAAACTAGTGCATCAGAATCAATTAGTTTGGAAAGATAAACTTAATTAATAAATCAGTTCTGAATGATATTAAATTCGTTTAGAATGAAATTAAGCTATTGTCACACAAAACTGGTTTTTAATATGAAACCTACATAGATGAACCAGTGAGCTTCGAGAAATAATTGGGCAGCAAAGCAAATAATACTTTCCAATCAACAGAATGCAATTTAGACAAGTTGATTGTAGAAATGACAGAAGCAAAATATGTCCAATTTTATATAAGAATATAAAGCTAACCAATTTCAAATCAGAAATAAAGTTAATTATAAATTTACGACTTTATCTAACTTAAGAAACTATGATTAGTAAAATAATAACGAAAATGATTCTGGTAAATAACAGATTGAAATGATATCTAACAATATAACATTGACCAACTATTTTTCAACTACCTAGCATATGGATCTTTAGCGTGCATCGTTTTACTCACTAATCAGTAAGCAATTACAACAAAAATATAGATATATGTTAGTATGAATTCAACAAATATTATCACACAAACAACAAGACTTTCGATTGTTAGGGAAATTGTGAGATTTGTGTAATACTTGAATAACATAAAACATTAATTAAATCAAACAAAGCATTTCAATCAAATAAGACAATAGAAATAGTAGACATAAGTTAGAATGGCTTGTCTAAGAGAGTCATGTCAATAACACTGTCTTAAAGTCATGTTGGTCCTCCTCGTGCAGGTATTATCGGCGTGACACTGCTCCAAGATAAAACCCCTAACTTTCAGCCAATACTCCATCCGTGAGCACAATCACAAGGAGTGGAAAAAGGAGCCTCTATCGTATTTCCAAAATAGTATAAAGTATATGGAATATACTAGGGATCTTTTCGAGCTTTTGTGTAACACTCTCAAATGAGAACGAGCTCCATTTTACAGTGGTTAAGTTATAACACTACTAAAAAAGGCCCTATTAGTAACGGAAATTTCCGTTATTAATATGATCAATCTCGTTGTTAACAGCTATTAGTAACAGAAAAATACTGTTATAAATTCTCTTACCAATTCGATGGTGGCAAATTTAGAAACAGATATAAATTCGGTTACTAATTAGTAACGCAAAAACTTTTTCATACTAATTAGTAAAAACTTTCTGATACTAATTATCAACAGGTTAGACCGTTACTAAATTACCAATGGATAAAAGTGTTACTAATTAGCAAGAAACTTTTGTTGCTAATTCCGTTACTAATCCTAAAACTAGAATTTAAAAATAAAATAATCCCCCCTATTGCTCCTGTGAGGATTTGAACTCAAGTTTTGGTGGTTGGCAAGTAAAGTCTCGACCACTAGGCTACTATAAATCTTTGCTAATATGCTGCCCCCATAATTTATATAAAGTATGTTCTCGTAAGTTTCTCCAACCATATTCGTTAGGAAATTATTGGTAATCCGCTACTATAGTAACAAATTGTTTCCGTTACTATTTAATAATAGATTGATAATGAAAAACTAGCAATAGAAATGATTCTGTTACTAATTCCGTGGCTATACGCGTTTCATTACTAATACGTTACCATTTTGTTGCTAATAGCAACGAATTGTTTCCGTCACTATTTTTTAATAGATTGGTAATGAAAAACTAGTAACATAAGTGATTATGTTATTCATTTCGTGGCTATCTGCATTATGTTACTAATATGTTACTATTCTGTTGCTAATAGTAACAAACTTTTTCTGTTACTATTCAGTAACAAATTGGCAATAAAAAAATAGTAAGAAAACGATTCTGTTCCTAATTCTGTAGCTATATGCACTCCGTTACTATTCTATTGCTAATAGTAATTGAATTAGTTCTGTTACTAAAATTTTGTTACTATTGGCTCTTTTTCTAATAGTTACAGAAATATAGAACTAATTCATGCATAATAATGGGGTTACAACAAAATATCGTTTTACTCACATATCAGCAAGCAATTAAAACAAAAAATTAGACATATGTTGGTATAAATTCAACAAATATTATCACACAAACAACACGACTTTAGATTGTTAGGGAAATTGTGAGATTTGTGTGATACTTGAATAACATAAAATATTAATTAAATCAAACAAAGCATTTCTATCAAATAAGACAATAGAAATAGTAGAGAAAAGTTAGAATGACTGGTCTAAGAGAGTCATGTCAATGACACTGTCCTAAAGTCATGTTAGTCTCCCCTCGTGCTGGTACTATCAGCGTGACACTGCTCCAAGATAAAACCCCTAACTCTCAACCAATACTCCGTCCATGAGCATAATCATAGGGAGTAGAAGAACGAGTCTCTATCGTATTGTCAAAATAGTATAAAGTATATGGAATATACGAGGGATCTTTTCTAGCTTTTGTGTACACTCTTAAATGAGAACGAGTTCCATTTTATAGTGGCTAAGTTATAACCTCCAAATGAATTACATAAAGATAGAATTAATTCATGCATAATAATGGGGTTACAACAAAATAAAACTTGAAACCGGAAACTAAAAACAAATAAAACATGAAAGTAAAACCAATGAATGTTTTAAAAGTTTCAAATTAAAACATAAGTTACAACGTCAAATCCCAAATAATTCGAAGTTTGAGATATAATATTCGTAACCGACGTATCCTCATTAATCAATACGTCCGCCTAGGGATGATATACATGCTGCATCGGCAACCGAAGTGGACGGCAAGCACTTGGCACAATTGATATTCATGTGTAAAGAATCTTCATCTTATATTGAATTATAATATTTTTCTAAAGAATTTTAGATGGATATTCTTGATCGTCCAATAGAATTAATCACCACTGTATATTCTAAATAGTTGTGGATATATAAGAATTGTACAAATTATGCTTGATAAGAATAAAACGAGCTGTAATATTGTCAATGTTTCTTTGTTGCTGAAATTTCCACCCTGAAACCAATTATTTCCCCTTGAGTTAATCCGATTTCAAGTAGAAATGCTTGCAAACCTTCTTTCAGAGCAATTGCTCTATCCAATGTCGATATGATGGATGCCATTGCCAAAAATAAGGTCTCATCACACAACTTCAACGTCAATCAAATCCTTAAAATCAATAGGATCGTCTAGAACTTCATCTCGATTATTGTCAGAGATTTCTGCAGATCAAATGAGTTTGACGATCATCAATGTTCTGCGGAAGAGAGAATTGGGTTTTGGATTTCCAAAAGGAGAGTCTAGATTTATGACCTAAAAAATGTGCCAATTGTTTAATGTGACTAATTGACACAATCTGCCATTATGTTGCTATAATATTCATCCCGCTGAAGCAGATTATTTAACCGTGCACTAATATAGTTTCAATCAGAAAAGTTTGCCATCATCAAACTACATCATAGGAAGGATTGCAATTGTTTCTATTGATCGCATATTCTTAATTCCCTGAGTCCTTCACCCATAATTATGAATTTATCCCATGAGTCCTTCACTCGTAGACATTCATCACCACGTTAGTCCACTTCACTCACTACTAAAAAAGACGCTAGTACCGACGGTCAAAATCTATCGGTAATGATCAAATTCCGTTGAAAATTTGCGTTACTGACTGGAAAAGGTGCATGTCGTCGGAATTGATTTCCAACAACCAATTTGTATCTGCTACTAATCACCGACGGCTATGGTTCGTCAGTGAGTACCGGCGGCCATTTGGTACCATCAGTGTTTTCCAACGGAAACTTCTTTCGTCAGAGGTTACCAATGGGCCCGTAATTAGAAAAAAAAATAAATATTAATATTTTTTAAACATACCTGAGAACCCAACCCGCCATCGCCCTACCCGCGTATATGCCTGAGAACCTAATCCAACCTGACTTCATAATAAATCAAATTTATTCCAACTTTTCCAACTTTTGCATAGAAGGGGGTTTGAAATCCTAACCTGGCAATTGACTGGCAAAGTCCCAACTGCAAGGCCACCCTTACTTCTTGTTATTTATGTGTATCCTAATATATTTAATATCTATTCATATAGTTTTTGCAATTTAAAAAATAAGAAATTCTTTTTTTGAAACCAAAAAATGAGTAAAAAAAAAGAATATATAAATATTAGATAAAAT
The DNA here is from genome assembly GCA_963692815.1 of Nyctanthes arbor-tristis. Taxonomy (NCBI): domain Eukaryota; kingdom Viridiplantae; phylum Streptophyta; class Magnoliopsida; order Lamiales; family Oleaceae; genus Nyctanthes; species Nyctanthes arbor-tristis. Next base: position 5,175 of record CAVNYN010224577.1, read on the forward strand.
AGTTTTACAGTGTGCATTATTTCTCTATGCTATCACTTTAAGTTTTTGCCACATATAAATTTCTAAGTTTGACGTTGTAACGTAATTAAAATTTTATAGTCATTTACAAGGTGTAAATTCCAAGAATTATCATTTTAACAATATATGCGAATTTTGTATGGCAATGGTTAAGACGATTAAATTTTCATATATGTGATTTTTCTCAAAAAAAAAGTAACATATATCAAAATATTTTTTATTTTGAAATAAGTGATAAGTGAAAAAAAATTATATTTTGGACCTAATCCATATCTATATATACACACACACACACACAAAAAAATAAAGAGAGGATAGTTTCCTCTTTATTTTTTCCCACCTATTTCACTTGCTAAGTCTGGATGATTCATCATGGCTATTGATTTTATCTCTTAATCTTGGCCATTCATTTCCATTTTACTTTTCTGTTTATTTATCTTTTTAATTTATTACCAAATTATATATATTCCCCCTTTTTTATCTATCACTTCCCTTTTAAACTTTCATTTCTTTTTTTAATTATTATTTATAGATATGTTTGATTTAGTTTATTATTATCTTTACATTTTCTAATTTTTAATCTCAATCACCAATTATATTTCATTTTATCTAGAAATATCTTTCTTTCTTTATCCAAATTTTCGTTCCCTTCCTCTAATAGAACTCATTTTGTTTAAAAACTTTCTCAAATCTCTCTTAGTCTACATTTAAATTTTCAACTCATTAGCTTAAGTAGTTTTATTTTCGATTGATTTTCTTAATTTTTGATTTTGATTTATTTCACACGATCAAATTGGTTCCAATATTCGCCAATGTTCAGAAAATCGGACCTGCCATCAAATCAGAAAAACTAACAATTCAAGGCTGTCAGATCAATTTTAATTAAATAATTGAAAATAAAACTAAATTTTACCTAAAATAATGTTGAAATTTTATTCATGTTTTAAAAGCTATTGAAAATATGACTTTAGGCATATAAAGAAAATCCCACATTAGTTATTTAGTAAAAGAATTGAGAACGTATACCTATATTAAGCTACTTGAAGAAGGTTCATACATAATAAGGCTTTAGCATATAGGCTGTGAGTTTCTAAAAAGTTCAAAATTTTAATTGATCATTGATGAAAAAAGTTTATTGTGTATCGGTTAACTATATATGTCTTTATCCTCAAACTGTCAGACTGTTTTCTGATTGATTTCAGTATTCACAAATAATCAGTAAATAAAAAAAGCCAATGGTTCAAAGTCATTGGACTGATTTTAATTAAATAAACAAATATTGGAGAAGAACTTTCTATTTTCTAATTTTTTATCTTTGCCATCTAAAAAGAGGTTGAAATTTTATTCCTTTTTAAAGAGCCATTAAAAAGATGACTTCTGGTATAGAAAGTGTATCTCACATTAGTTATTTAGTAAAAAGATTTGAAATTGTATGTCTATATTAAGCTACATAGGGAATGGGCATAATAGAGTTTTAGCTTATGGGCCTTGAGATTTTAAAAAGTTTAAAATTTTAATAGATAATTAATTGAAAAAATTTTATTGTGAACCGCGAACCATAACCGTTTTTATCTTACACTGTCAAATTGTTTTCAGAATTGGTTTCAGCATTCTTATATTTTCTTCAATGTTCTCCTTAATTTCTTTTGACAATCTTTTTATCTTCATTAATTAAAAATATCATATTATGGATAGTGCCTATATTGTTTTTCATTACACACATAAGGGATTAAATATTATAGTTTAAAGGCTATTGAAAATATGACTTTAGGTATAGAAAGGAGATCCCACATTGGTTAATTGGCAAAAAGAATTGAGAATGTATGCCTATATTAAGTTATTTGGAGAAGTATTATGCATAATAGAACCTTAATTTATGGGCCTTGAGTTTTTAAAAAATTCAATATTTTAATGGATCGTTATTGAAAAAAGTTTATTATGAACCGATTAACTGTATCTGTCTTTCTTCGACACCATTGAATTGTTTTTCGAATTGATTCCAGTATTCACAAATGTTCATAAAATTAGACCAGTCATTGAACCAGGAAAGTTAACAGTTCAAGGTCATCGGACCGTTTTTTATTAGACAATTGAAATAAATTAATTTTTACTTAAAACAATGTGAAAAAAGATCATTCGATTTTATAATTTTTTGATCTTTACTGTTGAAAAAAATGTTGAAATTTTATTCTTTTTTTAAGAGCTACTGAAAATGTGACTTTGAGCATAGAAAATGAATGCTACATTAGTAATTTAGTTAAAAGAATTGAGAATGTAGATCTATATTAAACTACTTAAAGAAGGTTATGCTTAATAGGGCCTTTGCATATGAACCTTGATCTCACAAAAAATTAAAAATTTTAATAGTTACTTAATGAAAAAAGTTTATTATAAACTGGTGAACAGTAGTCATCTTGATCTGACGTTGTCGGATTGTTTTCCGGATTCGTTTTAATATTCGCACATTTTTTAAAATATTTTCATTAGTTTTTTCGACAAATTTTTACCTTCATTATTGAAAGAACTGAGAATGTATGCATATATTAAGTTACTTAGATAAGTGTTATGCATAATAGGACATTAGTTATGGGCCCTGAGTTTCCAAAAAGTTCAAAATTTTAATAGATCATTATTGAAAAAAGTTTATTGTGTACCGTTTAACTGTATCCATCTTTATCCCATGCCATCAGATTATTTTCTAGATTAATTCTAGTATTCATAAATGTTCAGAGAATTGAACCGGAAAAGCTAACGGTTGAAGCTTATTGGACTGCTTTTAACAAAATAATTGAAATAAATTAATTTTTTTCAAAAATATAATGTGAAAAAAGAACATTAGATTTTATAATTTTTTACCCTTAATGTTTAAAAAATGTTGAAATTTTGTTCTTTTCTAAGAGCCATTGAAAATGTAACTTTGGATATAGAAATGGAATCCTGCATTGGTAATTTAATTAAAAGAATTGAGGATGTTTGCATATATTAAGTTACCTAAAGAAGTAGCTTAAGAGGTCCTTGACTTATGGGCCTTGAGCTTCTAAAAAATTTTAAATTTTAATAGATCATTAATGAAAAAAAGATTATTTTGAACCAGTAAACCATATTCGTCTTTATCTCACACCGTCAGATTATTTTCCAGATTGGTTTCAGTATTCATAATTTTTTTCAATGTTTTGCTTAGTTTGTTTAGACAAATTTTTATCTTTATTAATGAAAGATAAATCATATTATCGGCAGTACCTAGATTATTCTTCGTTACACAGAGGCAAACGATCAAATATTATAGTTTAATGACCATTGAAAATAAGACTGTGTATGGCAAATGAATATCATATTGGTTAATTAGTGAGAAGAATTGAGGATATAAGTCTATATTAAGCTACTTGGAGATGTGCTATGCATAATAGAGCCTTAGTTTATGAGCCTTGAGTTTCTAAAAAGTTCATAATTTTAATAAATTATTATTATTCAAAAAAATTTATTGTGAACCGGTAAACCGTATCCGTCTTTATCTAACACTGTCAGATTGTTTTTCACATTAGTTCCACTCTTCACAAATTTTCTTTAACGTTTTCCTTTTGTTTAATTAGACCAGTTCTTTTAATCTTCATTAATGAAAGATATAGTATTATAAGTAGCGCATATATTATTTTTCTTTACGCGCATATAAACGATTAAATATTATTGCTTAAATCTTTTTTATAAAATTATTTTTAATCCTCTTAAATTGCTTATATTATTTGGTATTATCATCTCATACAAAGCTTGGGTGAAATAACTAGTTTTACAAAATAACAGAGAATTAAGTATTTATAGGGATGACTAAAGTTTTTATTTTATTTTATTTTATTAGGTTTAAATAACCTCATAAAATTTTTATATTATTAATGATTTTATTTCACTACTTTTGTTTTGAACTTTATTTTACTTTACTTACATATTTAGAGAAGAAGAAATTTGGATTACATGTTCTATGATTATATATTATAATTTTGACATATGTAATTTTATGTATCAATGTAAAATATATAAAATATAATTCATAGAGTAATTTTGAAGAACAAATTACAAACTAATAATTCATCATATTACTTATTAAAACAGTATATCATTCTAACAAATTATTGCATTTTTTGACTAAAAAAATTGCTAAAGGTTTTTGACGGCCTAAAAACCAGTCGAAGATTGCTAACGGCATGGAAAACTAGTCAAAAATTGCCGATAGTATGAGAAAGTCGTTCGTACTTTCCAACGGCCAAAACATTCTGTCGGTAATTACCGACAGCTAGACCATGTTGTCGCAATGTACCAACGGCCTTTTCTTGTCTTTGGTAGTCATAGACGGCCCCCCTAGCCATCGATGATTATCGATGGGCTTTGCTTTTGTCAGAAATTTCCAACGGATTGAGGTCTACTATGGGGAATTACTAACGGTTTAAAGGCTGTCGGAATTTTTCCATTGGTAATGGGGAGTTTTCTAGTAGTGACTATTATTACTTATAAAAGGTGAAATTCATGTAAAATATTCAGCTCTATCTTTGCACGTGCATTGTTTTAATTCCTATATTGTTCATTGCCTTTATTTCAACCCATTCATTAACTACATTAGTAAACTCAATAGTTTATTCTATCTTGTTCATAATCTTTATCATACATTTTAATTAAGCATCACTACATTCATCCAACCTAATCAAACTATATCATATAATGTTGATGCTAAGAGAAATTAACTACAAAATTCCAGCACCTCGTTTCAAAATTTCAAATAGAAAACAAACTCAATGGTGATCCTTTCCTTCAAGTCGATGATTCTTTTTTCTAGTGCAGTCATAATGAATAACGAATGTGTAAGAATCCCCATGTTCAAAAATTTTTGAGCATGAGATTTGCTTTATTTAGAGAAGATATGTTAACTTTTGTGTCGACAAATCCAAAATTTGCAAAATAACATCTCGACGTTAATACTCACATAACGAATATGCAAGAATCCCGTGCACAAAATTCTTGAGCATAAGATTTACTTTATTTAGAGACGATATGTAACTTTTGCCTCGACCAATCCAAATTTTGAAAAAATAACATCTTGACGTTAATACTCACATGAAAATTAAATAAGACCTCGACGTTAATAATCGTGCAACTTTTTTAGTTAACAAATATTGTGACCATTTTTCTTCTCTAATTTCATATTGCAATAATGTTATGTGAGTATGCCTTTTGGACTTCAGATCAAAATTAGCTTGAATTGTATGTATTACACTTTCAATTCAAGCTAATTTTGTAGGTTGGAAATTTAGTGAAATGGAAAGGCATATATATTTTTGTATTTGAATGTTGATTTATATTTTAATATGTAAAATTCATGAACAAAAATATTGATTTACGTTTTAATATATATAATATACATGAATGTTATAAAATTAATCATTACAACTTTAAAAAAAATAGTCATTACATGAATATTTGATTTTATTCAAATTCCACCGTCAAAGAGGAATGAATGTTATAAAATAATTATTATATTTAATTTAATTTAACAACATTAAAAAGTTCATAACTTACATGTCGTTATGCTATAATTAATCATTTTAATGTTATGTAATTGCCCATCATATCAATGTTCATATCTTTCATACTTCACTCACTATAAATCGATGATCAAGATCCAAATAAATTCAAGAATATTGAAACACAAGTCAATAGTGTGGGTCCAATCTTAGTTTTAACACGTTCTTTTGAAAATATTGTGTCTGCATCAACTAAAAAAGAAGAGCATTATATTGTATGCTAATAAAGAAGTGAGTGCATTTGATCAAGAATGGAGCATCAAATTAACTTTCCATCCTTAGTAAAAGTTCCACTAAAAACTACACAAATGCAAAAAGTCTCATTCAAATTCAAAAGTTAATTTTAATGGATGAAGAGGTAATATATTTATCTTAATTCTTTTAAGATACTTTTAGTTTATATTTGAATCATTATATTATTATCTTAACAATTCTATTTCATACTAACTCACTTCCTTTTATGTCTTCATAGGCCAACAATATCCAAGCCACATTATTTGGTAATACAATCTAAATGTTTAGTGATGCAATACAATTTGGAAAGGGAATACCTACAACTTCAAAATGGAAACATTAGACAAATATATGTTGTGTTTTCACGCGGAGTTTCAATGCAAACAAAAGTGTGGGTTAAATGAGACGACAAAAGCCAAAAAAGTGTAATATTGACACAAAATATTTTGTATAGATGGGTGCTTTTGTAATAAAATATTCTAATGAAAATTACATATTTTAAATATATTCATTGTAAAATACAATGTTCAAGGCACATTCTGATAACTAGTTTCTAAAATAGACCTTCAAGTGCCATCTGATAAATGCAGAAATCCTTCGAAAATCAAGGTATAGTTGTCGTATCTAGATAACACCATGCGTTCTATCTATATTAAAAAAAAATCATTAAAATGATAGTTTTGCCTATATTCCATAGTGATCGAAACTAAAATAGAGATCAACTACCACAACATTTGAGGATTTTAGACTTTTTATCTGTTCCACTATTTATAGGACTCTCGTCATACTTTCTCCATTTGTCTTGCAATTACCTTGGTAGAATTTTCATAAAATGCAAATTATATACTGGCTATAATTAAGAGTTCCAATGAAAATGAAGAGCGAAAAACACATAAGAGTTTGTACCAAGCGTTTCTCAATCTTTTCGGTATATTCCCCAATTGCCATTAAAGCAAAGATGGAACAGAGTTTACCCAATCTTCAACACAAACCTAAATGGAAAAAATTCTAGTGTATCCAGAGTGTTGAATTCGATACTTCTGACTAATCAGGTATCCGCATGTGGATTTAAAGACCCGAATTTGTTATTTAATTTAAGTCTTGAATCTCACATGTGATTTCTTAATTGGTCTGGAGTACCAAGCGCTTAGTACTCTTGGAGTACTAGAATTTTTTCCATCATAAGTTGCCATTTGATACGTTAATTGCTTAACGAGCGACCTCCATGAAGGCTCTAGAACCTTCCAAAACCCTAGAGGCCCACTAGGGTTCGGCCCAGTAGAGCTCTACAAAAGAGACGTTCTATCATAAAACGTACACGCGAAATCAAACCACATCAATTGGCGCCGTCTGTAGGAGCCCGATCAAAAATCATTATCATGATCTATTGTTCTCTCGGTCAAGGATCTTATGATGGTTATTTCTTCTGTTCTATCTGGATCTATAGCTGGTTAAGATATGTTCCCAAGATACCCCATAACGATTTACAGCCGACTACACTTGGCTCTTCGAGGAGGACAACAACTTCTTTAGTTCTCAATAGGCGATCTCTTCATATAACTACTCTACAATCTACATCCACTTTATAGCATGGTTCCCAGATAGCTCATTCAGACCTACGCTAGCTACATAACGGTGCTCGTTTGTTCCTTAGTGAACCTACATCCATCCCCGGGTGACACCGTATTGCACTTTCTTTAGCAAACCTACGTCCACCTTTGACTGGTACAGTGTCACTCTTAACGTAACTACGCCAACGACGTAGCCATGCTCATTCGTTCTGTAGCAAGCTTACATCTACCCTAAGTGGTACACGATTGCTCTTTCTTTACCAAACCTACATCCATCTCTGAGTGGTACACGGTCGCTCTTAACGTAACTATGCCTATAGCAGCGCTCATTCATTCTTTAGCAAGCCTACGTCCACCCTCGAATGGTACACGGTCGCTATTTATTTAGTGAACCTATGTCCACCTCCGAATGGTACACAGCCGTTCTCAACGTAACTACACCAGCTACGTGGTGGTGCTCGTTCGTTCCTTAGCAAACCTACGTCCATCCCTGAGCGGTTCACGATCGCTTGTTTTTTCGCAACCTACCTCTTAGTGGTACATAGTCGCTCTTAACATAACTACACCCGCTAGGTAGCGGTGCTCATTCGTTCCTTAGTGAACCTACGTCCATCCCTGAGTGGTACACGATCATTCATTCTTTAGCGAACCTACGTCCACTTTTGAATGGTACATCATCCCTCTTAACATAACTACACCCATTATGTAGCAGTGCTCGTTCATTCCTTAGTGAACCTACGTCCACCCTCAAGTGGTACACGGTCTCTCGTTCTTTAGCAAACCTACATCCACCTGTGAACGGTACATGGTCGCTCTTGACGTAACTACCCCTGCCAAGTCGTGTTGCTTGCTCGTTCCTTATGCTCTTATTTGTCCGTACTCTTATATTCTTATTAGTGCTCTTATGCTCTTATTAGTGTTCATGCTCATGCTCATGCTCGTGCTCATGTTCATATGTTCTTATTAGTGCTCGTGACCTTAACTCAACTATGCCGGGCTCGCTCGTTCCTTATGCTTTTATTTGTCCGTGTTCATATGCTTTTATTAGTTTGTGCTCTTATACTCATGCTCTTATGTTCTTATTAGTGCTCTTATCAGTGCTTGTGCTCTCATGCTCTTATTTAGTACTCGTGCTCTTATTAGTGCTCGTACTCGTGTTGTTATGTTCTTATTAGTGCTCTGCCCTTAATGCAACTACGTCTGCCAAGCCGCTGCGCTTTCTCGTTCCTCATGCTTTTATTTGTCCATGTTCTTCTGATCTTATTAGCGCTCTTATGCTTTTATGCTCGTGCTCTTAC
>CAVNYN010224578.1:0-10154 GCA_963692815.1 Nyctanthes arbor-tristis
GTGGCCTCTTTTAAGGAATGGTTCTTTGATATGCTTAATAATTCTAGCCAGGATGTGATTGGCAAACGTAGTGCTGTGGCTTGGAGTGTTTGGAGAGAAAGAAATTCAAAGCTTTGGACAGGTTCCTCTCTTCAACCGCGCCAATGTCTAGATCGGAAGAGCGTCGTGATGGGAATGGCAGGAAATTAGGCGTAGGCCGAGTGTGAACTTTGTTTCGGCCATCAACAAGAATCAGTGGACAAGTCCTACTTCTGGGTACCTAATGCAACGTGGATGCTGCCTTCCTTGGATGTAAAAGAGTGGGGATTGCCATGGTGGTTAGAGATGAAAATGGTAGGTTTGTGGCATTGCAGATGAAGCAAATTGCTAGTTGTGATTCGGTGAAAGAAGCGGGAGCGTTGGGGGTCAAGAGAAGCTTACTGCTGGTTGATTTCAGAAGGAAGGAATAAAGTTATTTTCAAACTTGATGCAAAGATAGTAGTGGATGCGGTTAGAAATCAAAAAGTTGACTCCACTGAATTTGGGCTTACTGTTCAAGGCTGCGAGGAGCTTTGTAAAGGATTTCCTCACTTTGGTTTCTTTTTGTGCCTAGAAGAGCAAATGGTGTTACACATTTTTTGCCTCACAAAGCACTTGGATCACAAAATACTTGTACTTTAAGCGAAGTCCCGGTATGGCTAAAAAAGGCCCTTAAGCTTGATGTATTGAATGATTCCACCGTTAATGATAATTTAGCTTTTTTTTAAAACAACAACAACAATAACAACAACTAGCTAGTGGCGGTTGTGTTGTAAATATGACTGTAATTAACTTTAAAAAAATTCTATTTTAAATCAGAATAGGTACTAACACGGACTTAACTTAGTGGTTAAGAATAAGGGTACAAACTAGTTTTCTAACATTGATGGGGAAGTAGATAAATTACCAAGTAGTAATTTTTTACCAACAAGCTTAATGCAATTTCATTTGTTTTTCATAAGAAAAGGAAAAATTCTGTCTTTGTGCGGTCTAGAGCTACTAAAACAATATTTAGAATTATAATATAAATAGAAAAGATTGAGGTACATATTGGTATTATATTTCTACAAATAAATATTAATGGCGATGTATATTTGTATCGAATTGGACCAAAATCCACAATTAGGAAGACTAAGATCTTTGTTTTGTTTTTTTTTTTTTTCATAAATATTTTCTCTAACTTAAGTAGCAATACACTCAAAACGAATTATTAGTATTTTTTTTTGTGAAGACGAAAGTTAATCATTACTAACGTTCGAAAAGACTACATCAAGAATGAAAGCGGGGGGTCCCCTACGGCCCTACCCACTCAAAATAGTCTATCAAAGAACCAAATACCCAAACAAAAGACAGAGCAACGAACACACGAGAATACAATGCCATCGATCCCATTCAAAAGTTTCCTACAATCATCTATGACTAAACCAAAGGCATATGTCTAAGCCTCTAAGGACGGGCAATAGCTTCATAGACCACCAACGCGTCAATTTCAACAATAATATTGGAACATTTGATTAGTCAATTATAATTTGTTGCAAACATAGCCTTAACTTTTTTTTTGGGAAATTAAAAAGTTCGTAACACAAATAAATATAACTTAACTATAAATGAAATAAATGTATACAAAGAATAAAGGGCATTTTGACAAAAATAAAATAAAATAGTAAGGGTAGAAATGAAAATCAAAAGTTTTTAATGGATCTACACTTTATATATATATATATATATATATATGATAGATGCTCAATTTCCACCTCCTCTCGTATTTTTTTTCCATATAAATTGAAAATAATATTTTCTTTTCCATCTTATTATCAAATTAACACACCCGAAATGATTTTTCATCTTTATGAACCCTCCATTTGAAAGGTTCTGCAAATGTCACAACTGAATTGTCCTTTTTAGAGTAAAATAAATTATACAAGAAACTTCAATACCTATTTCCCAAGAGAGTTAATTAATACCAGAGATTAGACAAGCGAGTCTCTTGCCTTACGGTCCTTGCTCGTACTGAAAAAGGATGAAGCAAAGGCGTTGGAGACGTAATCATAATTCATACCAAATATACTAAATTACACGTCGACCTCGATGTGTAATTGCTATCAGTTAAGCACCTAAGCTCAAGTCAATATATTCTTTTAATTATAAAATTTTTTATTTGTATAATAATTGTCGTAATCATCAGTCAATCACTTATGAATGCTAATTAATTAATTATAATGATATGGATATGAGGTAGTACATATTCTTTTTTTTTTTTTTTTTCAAGTACAAATAAATTCTACATCTTAATAGTATAACTATACATATATATAAGTCTATTGAAATACAACACAAATAAATCTATAATAACTAGAACAAACCCCATATAAGACAATCGAATCTAAGACCTCAAGGTCGTATGTGGGGATCAAATCCGAGACCTTTAAATCTAGGCTCTCAACCTACCCCTAGCCAAACCTTGAGGTATCTTATTCTTTTAATTATGAAAATTTTGTATAATTATGTCAATCATTATATAATATAAATAATAATGTGTTTTTTTTATAGGTAAATGAAAATATCATGATCAAAATCATGTGAGAAGAATTGCTCTGGGCATACCCAGGCAATCATGACGGTGTACAAAATACCGAAATCAAGAGAAACTGAAGACCTGATGCTAAAGTCTCAAGTTAGAATAAAACATTAGGATATAAGGTAAATATAATGTTGTATACATGTGTTTTAATTCTGTAGATGATGCGTCTAGCTCTAGATTGTATATATATTTACTTATTTCGTGCTGTCTAAATGTGGTAGATGATGTATGCACGTGCAACGCTCTTAGCTTTGCAATGCCATGATGTGCCTCATGCTTCTTTCTTCATCTACTTCAATGCGCTAGAAATGGTAGACATAGATCTTCAAATTAATGCCTAGCCACACTTTAATCGGTCTCCAAATGTTGTATGTGATGGTGCATTAAAAGAAAATATCCTCAAGCGTTTTAGATTGTGTTTGACAAAAATTGCAATCCTTTCAAATATCCATTATGCACAATTCGATTCTTGGTGAGTAGCTTGATCTAGCACACAATCAAAAAAAATGAAAGCAAGCTTGGGGGTAATACAAGAACTCCAAACAACTGAAGGCCAATATAACTTGGTCCCTTTCGTGTGGAAATAATTTTAGACCTTTGGCATGTGCAATTTACCCAAGTTTTTCTAACCAACGAGTTCTTAAATGGCAGATGTGCATGATCCTTCATTACGAGCTCTACACAATAATGTGTTAGTGGTCACCTTGGAGCGATCGCGACGAAACGAATTTTATTGTGATCATTATAATAGCTAGCACTATCTTTCACTATATTAGGTTCATCTATCTAGCAACGGATTACAACTAGAATTTATAATTTGTTATATTAGGTCAATCAAATCAATGACATATGTTGCAGTGGTTTGGATGCTTATATGTCATCGGGTGAAAGACTCAAATTTGAACTACACTATAATTTCTATCCCTCTCGGCTCTCGCCCCCATCTTCCTCTCATGTATATTTAAAAAATCAGGAATATTTGATATATTGTAGAGTCATATTTGTTCGTTTATAACTAATTATAATACTAATTGCCAAACCGACTCAATCAACACAACTGAAAATTATTAACGCGTGAAATTAGTTCAATCATGACAATAATAATTGACATCAACAAGTATACATTAGTCAACAATCTCCTCCATCAGATGTAAGGCCACCCCACCAATTTCAACCTCTGCTGACCGTCCATCCCAAGGGTGGCCGACGTACGAATTATAGTCAACTTCCTCCAAGCATATATTTCCGAATTTCATTGCATTATCAAGCACGAGTTAAGTGATATTTTATGACATCATTTGTTGGTTCTACTTTTGAGATGAAAAATTGAAAAAAAATAACTGACCATTTTATTAGTATGTATCAATTAGTTTATTAATTAAAGAGATCAAATTAGATGAAAACGGTTGCGAAGTCATCCTCCCTAGTAGTTTCGTCGCATTTTCGACGTATTAAAACCTCCAAATTGTTTTGTACCAACTATCGTATAAAATTGTGTATTTCGGGCGCCAAATTCGGTTTTAAAAATATTAATAGAAGACAATAATAACCCTAAAATATAATGCAAGTTTATATTACTCAGTGCGTAGCACGTTCAATGCCTTTAATTAAATAAATAATGATGATGATAGGTACATGGTCAAATACACAGAACCAATCATGATAGTCTTTAAACTTGTCATCCGTACATATGTTATTACTATTTAATTATTAAATTTTTTGTTGTCTTACTTTGACCAACCATTATATTTTTCATATATGGTGGAGTTCAACTTGCATTATTTTGTATTTTGATGTTGCCTTTAACATGGGTTGGCATCGATTGCGGTGTGGTTTTATGCCCCTTGATATTATTATTATTTTTTAAATTGCTCAATTTTCGAGAGAAATTAAATAATCATAATTAACAAGTAAGGGTTTCGGTTGCTTTAAAATCAAAACCATATAAGTTTATCATATATACGTTAATTATTAGTCTTTTATTAAGTTTATCATGTTAAATTCTGTCGTTCTATACACTAATAATCGCTTAAGATCAAAGTTCATCGATTAATTAGGCAAAATCAAATGAAAGCTCCATCAGGGTACATCAAATATCTATGGAAGTCAAATCAAATTTATGGGGTGGAGACCCGAAATTAGGCCAGATCTTAAATAAATATAGTTGACCGTGTTTCATATTAAATATAAAAAAAAACATTGCGGGAAAAGTAATAAACTTAAAAATTTCTGTTTAATAATATAAATTATTATAATTGGAAATGAAAAATGAGAGAATTTAGTTGGAAGTGGTTGGTTGAAGTCACAAATTTGAGAAGAAATTGCAAATTAATAGGTTAGCACATAACAACATATCTCGCACATACTGAACCCTTACGTTTGCCAATAAGAAGAATTTCTCTAATACTGATGTCATATTTTTTTTTTTTTTTTGTTTAGTTGGCTAGATTATTACGTCAGTCGACTAATAAGATAACATTCTTTTTAATTAATACTATTGATGATACGAGTCTATCATACACAAAACGCAACACATGTTTAATTTCCATTTGTAACTTTTCTAAATCATAATCTTTTTATAAGATTGTCAAGGTTAAATTTAACAATCATTCAATTTTAACTATTTATTGAAATTCAACGACCTCATATATCTCCTATATTTGTTCTTTTCTAATATAACATGCATAGGGGAAATACTACATATATGCCTTCCAACCCATTAAATTGCTTATGTATGTAGATAATTTCACGATTATTTGTTTTTAATTTGAATCTGCGTGGAATTTGTAATTTGTTGAGTTTGTTATTAGTTACAATATGAAAAGTAGAATGAAAAGACCTTCAAATAAGCAAAACATTGATAAAATAAGAAATAAGAAATAAGAAAAAAAACTATAACGAACACTCATGGCACCCCCAACATAACTAATACAACACGTCAAACATAAAATATCAATAAACTCTGACCAAACTATTATGATGGAAAATCTTAGAAAATAGGTACTATAATTGCAAATTAACATCAAGAAATTATGAAAAATTAAATTTCATTGGAACATTCTGTCAAAACCCTGCAAGCTCTAAGTTTCATTCTAATTTTTTAGCAAATCCAAATGCTTAAAAAAGGAAAAAAAGAAAAAAAAAACTCAATAACCTGCAATATGGACGAACCCCATCGGAACGACCAAAGGGAAGGAAGAAGCAATAAGTTGAGAACGATGAACAGTTATTCGAGGTTTTCTGCTACAAGGGAAAATGAGCCAATTTTAAAGTTCATAGGAATCTCCAAATTTGTAGCGACATATAAAGCTATCAAGAGAGGGAAAAAAATGCAAAATCAAAGGACTCAATTACCTGCAATATGGACGTATCAGATTGGAACGACCAAAGAGAAGGAAGAAACAATAAACTAAGAACGGTGAGCATTATTTGGCGGTTTTTGCTGCAAGGGAAAATGATGTGATTTGGACGTTTTCTGGGGGGCAGTGTGCAATTAGCAATCTTTAAAAAAAAAAGAATAATAATAATAAGGGTTAATTTCACACAAATCGTCCCCATTGATGATTTCCGTCCAAAATTGCCGTTAAGTATGAGATTGCACTCCGCTCGAATTTTAGGCCCAAGGGTAAATACGGTATTAGTAAAAAATCAAACTGGACGAGTCTTCAAAAAAACACTCTTCCGATCTCACAAAGGCAATCATCTCTAGTCTCCACGATGTTGAACCCCCTACCCTATCATTGTCGAACCTTCTGGCGAGAACTAGCTGCGGGGATGGCGTACATTTTCTGACAGCAGTGGAAGTGAACTACGGCGGCTGAGGAGAACAACCAAACGCAGAGAACTGTTGTCTAGGAAACCTCGAATGGTGCCGAACTGGAGCAGCAGCAACTGAAGTTATGAAGCTTGGGCACCACTGCATAGTATAAGAGTATAGCTTGAGTGTAGGATGGTGGTTTTTGTACATTTAATCTGTTATTTTGGATACTTATTATGGCTGTGGTTTTTGTACACTTGCTTTTGTTCTTTTGGATGATTGCTGAGGCATTTGGTATGTAAATTCATGAAGCTTAAGTGATATTAGCTTTGATAACCATAGGATGCTGTGGATTTATGTATTGTTTTGCTCACTATGAAGGCTTATTAAACAATCTGTCCATTGTGTATGGTTGAAATGTATGGTTGAAATGTAGCGTGGCCTTGATCTGAAGTTTCTGCATCTTGACCTGGCTGTTTTAGATCTGCTTGATGCAGGGAAATGCTTCAGTGCCGGGTGTTACTCGCATCCCAACCTTTGAAAGGTTTGGCAGTAAAGGTCCCCAACCTTTCAGAATTTTGGGAGCAAGGGTCCCCAACCTTTTAAAGGTTTCGCACCATTCGTCCCCAACATTTCATTTCTTTTCTACATTTCATCCTTAACCGTTACTTGGTTTCTAGATCCCCTCCCAAGCTCATTCTCTCCACAGAAGACGGATAAGCGACATTCATTTCATAGGCAAAACATGGAATGTTGGATTACATTTGGCAATGTTTTGAAACACATCATCTTACATAGTATTCGTTACATAGTATTGGCACGTGAGTTCTAAAAAAATATCTTCTAGATCAGAAACAAGCCAATCGCTGTCAAGATTAGAGAACGTCTGCCCTCAAGCATGGGGATTCGTACATGTCTCTACTCGAATTGAACCATATCACACTCCATTTGCAGATGAGTGTTTTCTCTTCCTAACCTTCTTCTCTGAATCTCCAATCTCAAATTCTCCGCTTCCAAATCCTGGATTTGTGCCTCAAGACTGCGCATCTTTGCTAGTAGACCCAGAATCACTTGTTTTGAACGTTCATACATGGGTGGGTCATACCATAAAAAGTAGCGGCAACTCATTCCCTGTGAAATTTCACAGTCAAATCGACAAAAAATTTCAGATGCAGATTTAGAGGAAAAAGAAACTCACTACCGAAATTAAGAAGAAACTCATTACCGAATGTTCACAAGCGAAGAATCTTCTTCCTGGATTTGTATTGGTCCATGATGTCCGCAGATTCTCCCTCCACGCCTACAAACTCTCTCTTCCTCCATTGTCAGACAAGTAATCTAATATGTGATTCATTTTTGTGGATGGAACGGGTATATATACTGCTGAAAACAGAGAAAGAAAATGTCATTTTCTGATTTTCCATTGATGCCCTTGGGCCTAAAATTTGTGTGGAGTGCAATCTCACACTTAACGGTACTTTTGGATGGAAATCATCCACGGGGAGGATTTGTATGTATTTTTTAAAGGTTGAGGGCTGTGGGATGTCTTAAAAAAGGTTGGGGACGAAACTGGTTCTTAACCAAAAGGTTAGGGACGATTTGTGAAATTAACCCTAATAATAATAAGCTTCTGGAGACGGTGAGCGTTTAGCAAGCTTTGGAATGAGAAAAAAAACTGTAGAAACTTCTGGGAGCAAACTTTAAATAGAAAAATTACTGTTGCAACAGTAACCGAGAATATTCTTATATAATATAGTGATATAATATATATATATATATATATATATATAAACTATTTATTGGGTGGATATGAGGTGGATGTTTAGCATTTTCCTATGCATAAAGTATAATTATGGAAATCAAACAAGGGCATAGGATATTATTCGCTTACAAAATAATTTTAAAATGAAATTATTGATTACTAATAATGATAGTATTTGTGTTTGCCAAAAAATAATAATAATAATAATAATAATAATAATAATAATAATAATAATAATAATGAAAGTATTTGCACTCTTCAGTTCGACCTGCAATGGTCTGTAGCTTAGCAATGAATCTGGCAAGACAGCTCGTAAATAACGATTTTCATGAATATTGGTGAATGATTTTGATTGTTTTATGAAAATGATTTTTCCTCACAAATTCATTTTCGATTGCATGATTTATTCATAAATGTTAAGCCGGTTATACTTGCATATATAATTACCATGGTGTTCATGGGTACACCGTATGGGTTGCGTCATAAATTAGACTGGAGGATCTAATTAATAAATTAATAATTTGATGTTTACGTAGTAAAAAATAAATTTTAACCCTTATGTCAAAATCTGAAAATAACAACAAAAATAATAACTAGTTTAGAAGTCGGAATTCAAAGATAGTGATTGGGATTGAAATACTAATGTTTATACATATTGCAATTGAACTGTACAAGATTAAATTTAAATGTAAAATTTATTGATATGACTAATCTATCATTGTTCTTAAAGTTGTATGGCATGCTTGGCAAGTGATTTAAGTCACACTTGGTAAAGATGGGTAATGCGCTCGGCCAATGCAAAGTCGATCTCTCAGAAGTCAGAACTGCTCTATTTGAAATATATAACAATATTTAACCACTATTACAAAATTTTTTTCACCTTCTATTTCTGATCACTTCAGTCTATGAAAATGAAAATGAATTTTGAAATAGGCACAAAATCTTTATTCATAAAAATAAATAAAAAAATAGATGAGTTCCAGAAATGTTCCATGTTTTAAATATTTTCTATTATTTAGGAAGAAGATCTCCAGCCTAATTGAGAATTTGCGAGTATACATGCATGTCACATGCTTGAAGACTAGTGTATGTAAATTCATTGTCGTAAAATATTGTGGAGAACAAATTTTGTTTGAAGTCAGCACTTCCATATTTAAGGAGGATGAGAATACACAAAATTGTTGGCTTTAGATGAATTGGCCTCTCTTTTTTTTTATTATTATTATAAATTATACAAGAAGATATGGGGGAAGGACATGTGTAGTTCAAATATAAGAACTTTGACTCGGAAAACAAGCATCTTGACTAAGCTTTTTGGCAATGCTTAAGAACAAGTCCGTAATGTGATTATTACTAGGTACGACTCTAACGATCAAGTCGAAAACAAACATGTGATGCTTTTGTGTTTAAGGCCTCTAGTTGTGGATGAACTCTGTAATCATTTTTCGTTTTTAAGTGCTTTTGTTATATTTTCTTCGAGTCTAGTGTATAGCCTTGACTTCAACGATTGCTCCTTGCAACCATGTGTGTATGTGTGGGCACGAAATTTATTTATGGACAATTACGCACTGGGATTTTTCTCGGTGAATTGGATGATTAAAGCCTTTTATTTCTATTTTAACATAGAAGTAGAATAAGAGAATATGGATGGTGGAGAATTATGTAATATCTGAAATAGAAATACAATGTAAGCGGGAATGATTTATTATATATACCCGAGATATTATTTGAACTAGATTTTCACCTGTGCGTTGCACGATTAGACATCTTATCAAAGTATCTATGTAAATATCAATATTTAGTTTTAATAAATTATGATAAATAATAAGTAAAAATAAATTTTCGTTTCTATTAGCATCATCTTACAATAAATATAATGTACAGTAAATTGAAAGCAATTAACCCAATCTAGTTTTTCACCCGTGTGATGCACGGGAAGAATAATTTAAAATAATTTAACTTATTATAAAGATTTGAGAAATTAGATTCTCACATGTGCTAAAAAAATTAAAAACTTGATATCGTATAAGGAGAAG
>CAVNYN010224580.1:0-51316 GCA_963692815.1 Nyctanthes arbor-tristis
TCTAAATTATCAGTCAAGCACGACTAGCCCTATGAAAAGTCATTACGTGTGTATATACGGCTTCCTTAATAAGCTTTTATTGGGGTGAGCGAGCTCTAATCATGTTAACAAAGTATTTTTGTTTAAAAATGAAATTAGATTTAATGAGAATGAGTAATTAAGATTTGTACAATACATGTGGGTAGTTTTGATAAATATATAGACGTGATTACTTTGACCAAATTTTATTTTTAAAAAAAATGGTTTGTGAACATTTATAAAATTAATTTAGATTTCATTAATCCTATCAGGGGGAAAAATATCTCTTTTTTTTTTTGTGAAAGTAAAAAAAAAAAAAAAAAGATCTCATTATTATAAGCAATAAGGAGCGTACCCAAAGAAATGTGATTCAGCTTTATATGCAAATCCAATAGGAGTCCGGCTATTGAAACAGATATGGTCTAATCTTGAAAAGTAGAAAAGTACATGGTAAGTTTAAAAAAGGGTAATTTAACCTTAGCGTCCCCAATTTTTTAACTTTTAATCTATCACATCTCCAACTTTTATTTCTAGTTTCTTGGGCCCTAACCTTTATGAAAATCTCTCCACAAGTCCTCACTTACTGTTTTCATCCATTTTTTACTGTTAAATGTTTATATAATGACACTTTTACCTATACATTCTAATTAAACAAAAGAATTCAAATAAAAAATTAATATTTTAGAATTCTAAATACTTACCTATCCCCTATAAGTGTATGCACCCCCGTTCTTATACGATGGACATGTGTTGGTGAATTGGACATTTGTTTTCACAATTTCCCCTCTTTTTATCCTTTATCTTCTTCTCTCTCTAAAATAATCTCTAGTGGGGTGAGGAAAATCATTGTTGGTTTAGTTTGTGTCCGTGTATGAGTTCTTTTTAGAGAGATAATATGAGGAGTTTAGAAGGGTATGGGAGAGGAATGATATTTAATTACAATATAAGGGCAAATATATCATTTCATAAAGATTTAACTATCAAAACCGATAGAAACAGTTAGTGGGGATTTGGAGAGAGATTTTCTTAAATGATGGGGACCTAGGAAACTAGACATGGTCGGGGATGAGATTGATTAAAAGTTGAAAGGTTGTGGACGTCAAGGGTAAATTACGCAAATAAAAAGTGACATAAAAATTTAATCACACAAATGCAAAAATTTGAACTCTAAAACAATTCAGTTAAGTCAAAATTATTTTTACATTCCAATTTTGATCAACTCTCTCCATGACTGAGAATTTTGTCTCCTTAGTATATGGAAAAGAGCTTTAATTTGGTTAAGGGTAATTATATTACCACGACACATTTTCTTTCCCACACCACAATTTCTTAATTTATTACTCAATTATCCTTAAACATGGTAGATTCTTAACCTTTGTTAACTATTTTTTCCACCACATTCCTAATTAAATCTTAAACACTTTCTTCTACCACCACAACTAATTATATCCCCTTTCAGGTGATGGAGTCTTGATTTTCCAATCGAGCACCACTGCCCGCACGAGAGACCTAGATGAGTGAAATTTGAACCCAAACTTACAAAATTAATCTATGAAATCTCCTAGCCAACAAGCTAAAATTGATGCCAGGAAGGATTTCAAACATCGCCAAAAAGCAATAACATCAATCACGTTGGTAGCTCGTAGAACCCTCTAATCTAACTTATCTGTTAGTTAAATAATTTAATAATCTTTAGATAAAAAATAGACTAGAAGTATTTCAGGGGCGACACGAGTGGCTACTCCTCCTTCCGTGTTTTTTCTTTTCTTTTCATTTTTATGCTACTCCTAATTTGGCGCCGTAGAGAAATTCAGACTCTCGCATAACAGCTAATTAATACATATCAAAAGGAGAGCTTCAAGAAAAATGGGGAAAAAAATCATAAAGTCATTAGAGTAACTAACTTTCATAAAATATAAGGGTCCCAAACAGTGGCGGAGCCAGGATATTAATCTTGCCAGGGCGAAATTAGGGGGTTGGAAGGGGGTAGAGCCCCCTTCCCAGGGGCTGCCCCCGAAATTTTTTTTTTATACTATAAATTTTTTTAAATGAAATTGTACTAGTAATGTTAGATGAAGGAAAAACAGGAACCATACTTAATACTTTACCCTCCATGATCGTCTTTCGATTTCTCCTAGATCCTTTTGATTTTGAAATTGGGTCGTTGGTTTTTCGCTTTCTCTCAGCAAAGTATCCGGCTGTTTTCAATGGAGTGGAATTGAAATTGGGCAATTGGGTTGGGGTTTACATATCTAAGAATGCAACAACTTGGGTATATTAATATGGGCTGAAGTTAAAGTAAATAACTAACTACTTGGGCTTCTTAATTAATTAGAAATGGGTTTCAGGAACTAGTCTATTGGTATTGGGCCTCTTTTGATCTTCTTTTTATCACATGACTTAACAGCCCAAGATGCTTCTTCTTCTTCACCCATTCCAACTGCAATTTTTGCTGCGGCGCTGCCATATTCTGAAATTTTCAGCGATTTCAAGAAGAAAAAATTGAAGTATCAAAAGTTTTGTAGGGGCGACCAGCAATATGGCGGTCGATTTTGCAGGGGCGATTGCCCCCATGCCCCCCCTTTCGCTCCGCCCGTGGTCCCAAACTCCCATTGGAGTCTCAGAGGTGCTTGGGAGAAAGAAGAATGCCGAGAACGGCAGTGAAATGACGACGGGGTGAAAGATTAATGTGGTGTGTTTTTATTCATTTTTTTAAATATATCTTTTACAATCTATATCTATATATTAATTAATCAACTTAAGTCTGTGTTTCCATTGTCCCACCTAAAATTGGGCTCAGTAAGAAAGCTAGTGATGTCATAATTCAAATTTTTCTAAAAATTATAAGAAGACATGAAAAGGGGACATTATAAGGTGATATTCTTATGTGGCACACTTGTATTGGGTGATGAAAAAATAGCCATGTAATCATCACCCAATGAATGTGTGCCACATGAGAATGTCACCTAATAATGTCTCATTTTCATGTCCCCCTAGAATTACTCTTTTTTTTAGGGTTAATTTCACAAATCGTCCATAACCTTTGAGCTAAGAATCGGCTGGGTCCTCAACCTATATTTTCGACCTCCTAGGTCTCCAACCTTTTATAAATTTACACGATAGGTTCTTTTTATCATTGTTCCGTTAATTTTCCATAAAATAATCGTTATACCCTTAACTTTTTAATTTTAAAAATAAAATATTTAAAAATAATAAAAAATTCAAAAAAAGGAAAAAAAAACCCTCCCCTTCCCACTTAAGAATTGCCGCCAGAAATGCTTCCGTTTCGGTAGCAAATGGGAGGCGGATTCACCCCACCCAAAATACTGCAAGAAATGTTCCGACAGCATGGGGGGATCCACTCCCCATTTTTACTGCTAATAGGCTGCTGTTTGCGACAGCAAAAATGCGAGGGTGAAGCCAGAAGTGGCAGTATATCCCCCTATTTTTGCTGCAGGAAACGGCAACATTTTGCTCCGTTTCTGACAGCAAAAATGCTGCTAGAAATGGCATCCTACGAGGAATGGCAGCAGATTGTTGCCATTCTAGCAAAGTTTTTTGTCAGAAATGAGTCGTTTCTGGCAGCAAATGGGAATTCACCCCCTCCCCATTTTCGCCCCCAGAAACGGCAGCAAAATGTTGCCGTTTCTAGCGGCAATTATTGGGTGGGTGGGTGGGTTTTTCTTTTTTTTTTTAATTTTTAATTTTTTTTAATTTTTAAATATTTTGTTTTTAAAATTAAAAAGTTAAAGGTATAACGATCATTTTTATGAAAAAATAACGAAATAGTGATAAAAATGATCTATCATGCAAATTTATGAAAAGTTGGGAATCTATGTAACATCCTGCCAAAAATTTAAGAATCAATTAAACTTTATGGTCAACAAATAAATAAATAGACAATGGTCACGTCATCCTCTTTAATATATGTGCTAAAATTCCCAAAATATAAGACATGTGCTATTTTTGTAATAAAAAGAATGATGATTTGCCAAGTATGTAAACACTTGTCATTTTTCTAAATAATAAACTTACTACTTGCCCCAAGTTTTAAGGCACGTGACATTTATATAAATAATAAACTTGCTAGTTTGCCAAGTATACAAGACACTTGTCATGTTGGTAAATAATAAATTAGCGATTTTTGCCAACTCTTAGAACACTTGTCACTTTTATAAATAATGAATTTCAATTGTTACTTGGGTAATTGGCGCAAAAGAACTCTAACGTATGAGGTTATTGTGCAAAAGGACCCTATCGTTTTCACTTTGGCAAATTAGACCCTAACCTATCATTGTTTATGCAGAAAAGGACCCTATCGTTTTTGTCTTGGCAAATTAGACCCCAACATATCACTATGCATGCGGAAAAGGACCCTCTGTCTCCTTCGGTCGAAACTCCTGTTAACTCGTGCATATTCTTCCACACCCAGTAGCTTGACAATGATATTTATATCTTTTAAAAATTACAATATGTTTTTTTCGCCTCTTATAATAGTATAGCTAATTATTATTGTTATTATTTATCATTATCATCATCTTTTGATATATTAAAACTCAGTGCTGATTGCCAAGACCTTTATAGTCTAGTGGCATCCGTGTTGGTTGTTTATTCCCTTGGTTAAGGGTTCGATTTCCCTCCCCTACAATCCCCTTGTAATGTCCAAAAAAAAAAACTCAATGCTAATTTACCGTTAGATATTTAGCCGTATTAGGAGATTCTATGGTATGTCAAATAGTATATATCTAACACACCACATAAACATCTGGTAGCATATTATTTTCATATTTGAACCCCATGGTTTATAAAAATTAACATAGATGAACCAAATATGCCGTCAGACGTTTATTTTGTGTGTTAAATATGTACTATTTGACACGCCAGATCATTTCCTAATAAGACTAAATATCTAATGGTAAATCAGCACTGATTTTTAATATATCAAAGGATAATAATGATAATAATAAATAATAATAATTAAATATACTATTATAAGAGATGGAAAAAAAGATATTGTAATTTTTAAAAGATATAAATATCATTGTCAAGTTGTTGGGTGTGGAAGAATATGCACGAATTAACGGGAGTTTCTACCGAAAGAGACGGAAGGTCCTTTGCCACATGAATAGTGATAGGTTAGGGTCAATTTGCCAAGACAAAAACGATAGGGTCCTTTTCTGCATGAACAGTGATAGGTTAAGGTCTAATTTGCTAAAGTGAAAACGATAGGGTCCTTTTGCACAATTACCTCATACGTTAAGGTCCTTTTGCGCCAATTACCCATTGTTATTTAAATATAATTAATTCCTAACGCTATAAAAAGAGGCAAAGGCTAAGAGAATTCCCCACGAATACACCGCCACACCACCACATATGTGAATTGTCTTCCAATTTTTAACATAATAAAGTAAGTAGAAAAATTGAGTATTTATACGGTTAAGCAATTGAGTATTTATACGGTTAAGCATGTGAGGGAGTTGAGAAGAGAACTGTGGAGTATTAAGATTTTGAAGACAACAATTCAAGCGATCTTTGGAAAAGAGGTGAGTAACCGGTATTTTGATTCCCTTTCTTTTGTTCATAATGTTTCATAAGATGTGTATGGATTTTTGGTGTATTGTTATTATGCAATGAAATCTGTTTATTGCATTTGAATCACTAGTTATTGTTCTACCCATTTCGATTTGCTTTGTGGTAATATGATCTTGCTATGTGGTCTTGATCATTTTGGCTATGTAATACTCTTTGTATTATGGCCTTGCTATATAGTCTTGGTCATTTTGAATCTTTGAATCATGTGCGCACCACGAGTAGTAGTTTAACTGGTGATAGGGCCCTTTTATGTATTTAAAAGCTTTGTGCATTCAATAGTTTTCTTGAAAATGTATCTCCTAAATGAAAGGTGAATCAAAATATTTTGTTACTTACTAAGTACATTGTACTCACCCATTCCTTTCCCTCTTACAACCTTGTAGTTGTTAAATTAAGAAGTTTTGTGGCCGGATCATCCCAAGGATGGAGAAGATACATGTATGTGATCGAAATTTCGGTGTATGGCCGAGATTTAGTTGTGGGTGGCTGCAATAGTTATTGTAAAATGATATTATATATAATAGTGTTTCACTTGTCTTTGTAAAGTCTCACCTTCAAATTTGAATCGAGATTTATTTCTCAAATGATTCCGCTATTATTAAACACCGGTAATATAAGAAAACAAGGTAATAAATTTGGGGGCGTGACAATCCAGGAGGTCAAAAAAAAGGTTGGGGACCTGGTCGATTTTTAACTCAAATGTTGGAGATGATTTATGAAATTAACCCTTTTTTGTTATTTCTGGTATAATATTTTGGTACATTTTCTAGGTTTCCATTTTCTCTCCATTTTATTTGCCAATTTTTCTCTTATCGACATCAACTTCCTTTTCAAAATTTGGAAGATAACAAATTGATTTGCATAACAAATTATTACGTTAATATCTAATCCTTTTTTTTTTTGTCGTCAAATTAAGTTAAAACTTTCAACAATTTTTTTAGTTATTACTTACTAGTAATTTCACCAGTGAGTTGCACGGGATGTCTTGGCCACATAATCTAAACAATTCAAGTGTAGTAATCAATATTGTGGATTCATCCTTAAATCTATACAGCGTAAAGTTATACATGTTTTAGCACATTATAATATGTTTAACATGGATCACAACAATAAACGTAGCCATAACACTGAATAAACTCTATGATATTTGCGTTAGAGATTCAAAGAACAACAACATTAGTCATTAATTTATCATAATAGCAAGTTACAAAAGCTATAAGATAGTGATTGTGAAATATACACGCAAAAGATCATATCATTAAAATCAATGGGAGAGCCGCGTGATAACCTATATTTAATAAACAACCCTGAATTCTATTAGAATGACAGTTAATAATATAAGTTTAAAATTAACATTAAAAAAATGCATACTCACCTAACAGTGAAAGAGTCAAAAAAGCTATAAGTTGTTGAAAACCTCCTTGTAAACAACATTCAATATAGAACTGCTGGGCTGACGATTGTCATCACATATTGAGCTTTAACCCATTCGTATATATGTATTTTAGTTAAATAGCAAAATTTCAATTTTAATAAAGTATGATTTTATAGCTATATATATATGTATACAAAGATAAATTTAAGAAACTCTAATTTAAATTTCCAATATTGGATATTGTTATCTTAGGTAATAATATATGAATCCACTATTAGAGCACTGCAATTTACCAAAGTTTAATATAAGTACTTTAAATAGGTGAGTTAGATAGAAAATACTTATAGTAGTGCTCTTGATTTTATTTAACCAATATGAGTATATATAGATTTTAATAGTGATATCATACGGGTGAATTAGGAATTAAAAAATTAACGTAGACAACAACAAAATTTGACAAAAAAAAGGCAATAAACATTGGTTCCTAAAAAAAACAACGCGTAAACATAATGCGGTGGCAATTTTGAAATTAATTGCATTAGTATACAGGTCGGTTCAAAAAAATATAGGCGTCGGTTACTAACTGAAAATTGACGCCTATGCTTTACAATACACATCGGTTTCTCTTAGGAACCGACGTGTATTCATATATTACATAAATTTAATAATTATTATTATAATACACGTCGGTTCCTACCTTAGGAAACAACGTGTATTCATATATTACATATATATAATAAGTATTATTCCGATCTCACGTCGGTTCCTATCTTAGGAACCGACGTGTATTCTTTTGCGTCTTTTATATTTATGTGTGTGTGTATATATATAATTACAGATCTTGATTTGCGGCCTCTTTATCTCTGTGTGCATCCTCCGCAGTGTAATCATCTCTTGTATTCATCTTGTATTCGTCATTCGCTTCGATCTAAAAGTTTTTTGAAGGATAATACCAATTGTTGAGGGCTTGATGTGGAGAAATTGGTTCGAGGAGTTTGTATTCTTCACGGTTAATTCCTTGAATCTTTCACCATTTCTTTGTTCTCCCATATGATAGGCTGTGTTTCCACCAGTACTTGACAGGAAGTTCTCATTTAGATTTTTTTTTGATGAATATGAAGAGTATTATGTGGACAGTGATATATTTGTTTGTTATATTGCTATTATGTTGTACATGATTTAACATATGTTTCACGGGCCACTCCGGTGACGACGTGTTGTAGCTAGTGGGTCGTTTCCAAATTTGAATTTTGGATTTGAATTTTGAGTTTGAATTTTGAATCTCGATGAGTTTAGTTACATTGGCTGGCGGATCTAGAGAAGAAGGACCCAAAAAAAAAGACATTAGGCATCGGTTGTTAACTTTAGGCATCGGTTCCTCCTTAACAACCGATGCCTAAAGTACCTCCTTAATAACCGATGTCTATTGTCTATTTTATTTATTTTTTAAAAAAAATTGGCTTTAGGCGTCGGTTTTTGTGAAACAACTCATGCCTATATTTACTTTTAAGCATCGCTCAACAACTGATGTGTATTCCTTAACAATTCGCGTCGCTGTCGATAGCATCGCTGCCACAACCAACGCGTATTCCTCATTACAACCAGCGCCTATTATACCCTTCTTTAGTAGTGATATTTTATGAAATCATTCGGGAATAATTCGGTTATATAGCTTAAAATTCATATTTGAAATAATAAATTGTGGTCAAAAGAATCTAATTTAACTCACTACGGTCGTAGTTATTTATGTTAAATTTGGTTGACTAATTAATGAAAACAACATAATTAATAAAGTTACTACTTATAGGTGAACCTTTTATTTTTTGTCATTCTAACTTTTGGTAATTACCCTACTAGTTGATGACATGAAACTGTAACTTAAATAGGCATGATCAAAATATTATAAGATATTATAAGCTAAGGCTGTTAAAGGTAATATATATCACATTAAGTTAACTAATCGATTTAATTGATATTTTACAATAGAAGCATCCACATCGGTAAATAAGATGTTAGCCGATAGAATTACTAAGTAATAAATATTAACCACATGTACAGTGTTATGATAGGTAAAAACGCAGCATAAATGTATGTTATAAGTATCATCGATGCAATTATTTTTTATCTAAAAACCGAATGACTATGTTTTTAACTAAATAAAATCATTATCATTGATAAATGTATCCTTAAATGTACAATCGACATAGACAGCCATAAAATAATAAGTATAATCAAGTAAATATATACATATATATATATATATTGTATTAAAATCATTACAACATAGCTTGTTAAATAGGCCAAAGATTTATCTCGCATCGTAACTAAATTTTATAGAGTTGAGCATATATACATCCAACAAACTTGAATTGAGCATATGTACATCCAACAAACTTGAAATAAGTCCACATTATTAACATTGTCCACTGCGGGCAATGGTCATTCCACAACTATTTAGGCCGTTCGATACAAATAGGACGGCAAGCTCTGTGAAAACTAATGAAAAAATGAAAACAATAAGCATGGTGGAGGATGAAAAATTGAAATCAACTAAAGTAGAAGCTAAAATGGAAAATGAGTAATTTCAACCAGATTTTTCACCATTCTAAAGTGGAACCAATGAACCGGGCCATCTCTTTTGTCACTTTGATGATCAAGCAATTCATGAATATGTGTGAAAACAAGAACTACGTACAAATTACTATGTAGTTGAAATTTTAATGATAATGAGCAATAGTATAATTTCAAAGGTAAGTAGAAATTATTAATACCTATTATAGCAAGGAGAAATGGATATTTGGTTAAAACTCTTTGTAAGACATTAAAATAATTTAGATGGAACAAAGTGGGTAAGATCTTTGAGTAAGATCAATAACCCATATAGTATTTCTAAAATGTTATCCAATGTACTTTGATGTAGCAAAATATTTTAGATGTACTTTGATGTATTTTGAGTATGACACATACACAAAATATTTTAGATGGAACAAAGTGGGTAAGATCTTTGACTACGATCAAAGTATGACAGGTACTCAAAATTGTTGCTACATAAACCATATAGTATTTCTAAAATGTTATCCAATGTACTTTGATGTAGCAATAAGAAGCTCAAAATATTAGGGGCTTTACCTGTTCAATTTACTCATCAATCTCTGCCGCACAGTGATCAATGGCATCTATGTTTTCTCCATAAAACCACAGAAGCCTATTTATACGCTTCCAATTATGAGATTTTACGTTCAAGTGTTATATGATGTGAATATTTTTCAGATGAATTTGTAGATAGAAATCTGTCAAATTACAGTTTGAGAATTACCTTCGTTGAAGGGTTTCGAGTGGGGTTTCTCTCATAATGTCTTTGGTAGTAATCAGACCCATTCTGCAAAACTTTCCTCCTATTCAACCAAAATCAACGTTATTCACCTTGTATACAATCTACCATACAGTTATTGTGAAACTATGTGTGATGACAAACTAGAACATTGAATGTATACTGATAAGTTTAATGTACATCTATAAGTGAATAATGAGAAAACATGAATGCACACATTAATTTTACATGCAAGAGCAGCGACAAGTACAGCTAAAGAAATACCGTTGCTAAGGGTATATTCTAGAGGTATCTCTCATTCAATGTTTGGTAGTAAGATTACAAATTTTTCAAACAGTGCATGTCATCCACAAAATCAGCAAGCTTGTTCAGATTTTATAGAATCTGTCATAGCGTTTTTTATAAGCTACATGTGAGGACAAAACTGAAAAACTGAAGGTAAACTTATAAATTAATTCAACATGCATGAGTAAGTCAAACTCACGAAATCCATTATCAGGATATAATGTTAGAAAGTCTTAAATGATGTGAAATACGATGCCCTAACAAACTTGGGCTCTGGAAAATAATTTAAATCAATTAGGGTTGCTAATTACTTCCAAAATCATGGAGGAAAATTTTGAAAAATTAAAGATATGGTTGAATATAATTAAGGTAGGGGATTAACAAAAATAAAATAAATTAACCTTAATTAGAGATGTCAAGGACAATTATCCAAAGCACGAAATTTGAAATGAGTAAATTTGGCATGCTAATTACGCCTAAAATCATGGAGAAAATTTTCAAAAAATAAAAGATAGGGTAGAATATAATTGGGGTTGTGGCTTAACAAAATTAAAAAGAAATCTACCGTAGTTAGAAATGTCAATGACAATTATCCAGAGCAAGAAATTTGAAATGAATTAGGTATACTAGGATGCGTCGAATAAATAAATCTGTGAAAATAAAGAGAATATAATTAGGGTTGGGATTTAAGAAAAATAAAAAGAATTTACCTGAATTAGAGCTGTTGAAGAAAACTATCTGAAGTATGTGATTTGAAATAAATAAACTCGGCCAATCACTAAACTAATAGATAATATTTTGAGTAGTAATCATATCCAAATTAGATATAATTGATCGCGAAAGAATCTATAGAATTAGGCTTCGAAATATAGATATATGTATATTCCGTAATAGAAGTCGATTCAATTTCGGAAACAATGAAATTAAAAAGGATTAGGACTCTTCTCATTGATGATTATCCAAAAGGCGTAGGCTTGACAATATAGCGTTTGGATCGATTTGTTTCATCACAGAGAGATGAGTATCTTCTAGAGCAATATTTTCACCATATTTGGAAACAATATGGTGTAAGACAAAACCTCACGCGATCAAGGGAAAATTCTGTAAACTAAAGCGAAGTTGTAAAAAAGAGCTTTGTGTTGATATCAGAGAGAGAAAGAAGAACAGTGAAACACGCAGAAAAAGTTGAGTGGACAAAACTGTAAAAAGGGAATCCTATCCGTAAGAACGGTATAAAATTTAGTAAATAAAAAAGGAAATGTGTAGATGTATAATGCATATATCAATTAATAAAAACAAATAAAAATGAAATTAATGGCCAAGATTATTGTATGAAATCAGAGGCTAAGATGAGTCTTCCAGATTTACCAAGTGATTTAGGCCGGAAAAAGTGTTCAGGAAACCATCTTCCTTTTAAGTATATATGGATATAGATTTTCTTAAAACAAAAATTTTTCTTTAAGAAGCTGAATATTGCTTTTGAAGCTAACAAACTGTATTTGTATTTTTCTAGGTAAATTTATATATTTATATATTATTATTATAATTATTATTAATAAAATTAAAATAATATAGTTACTCAACCTTATTCTCCCACCTAAAATTGATAAACTATACAGTAACTCTTATGTTTTTTTTTATTATTTATTTATTAGACTAAAATACCAACATGGTATTATGGGTACTTACACAAATTAAAATAGGGTATTATCTTATGAACTAATATCAAGAAGATACGTGTATCATGATACATGCTCAATATGTAATATCATACCATTAACTAATAATATTGAATAACTTAGATAATTTAAAGAGTAAATTATAATAAAACATTAAACGAGTATATAGTAACTTATTAATAAAAAAACTAAATAAAAAACATATATTTATTGTTATTGTTATGCAAATTAACTTGTGGGTAATTATTTAATATTTTATTTATTTATTATTATTGAAATTTTTTGGAATTAGTGTTCCCGTGCAACACACAGGTGAGAAACTAGTTATTAAAATAATGATTATGTTTATAATTGTAATATAATGTGATGCATATTAATTATATTAACACTACGCTATTTAATTCTTACACCACAATTTTTCAATTTCCTAAAAAATGTATTTTAAGTTAAATTACAATTATAACCATTTTTAACTTGTTTAGCATAATTTTTTTCCCTCCTCCCACCATATTCACGAGTCAATCTTTTCTTAATCCTATCATCTTCCACAATATTTTGGCTTCTCAGCAATTTGGTGGCTTTTTGACCCAATTTAATCCGTGCAAATTTTTTTTCTTTATCGTGAAATGGCCATTGATGGAATCATTCATCCCTTTATTTATGTTTGTTCTTTTTTTTTTTTTCCGTTTCTTCTATGAAAATTCAACACAACCTCGGACTTGGTGTATATACCACTATAATGTCGTTGCAAATTAAAAGTGGATGTCATAGATGGAGAAAATCAATTTTTGGCAATACAGTCTTCATTGAGAACATAATTTTAATTTCTTGCAAGGAAGATTATAAAAAAATGGAATTGACTTGGTGCACAAGAACTTGAATCGTTGCGAGAAGATGGAATTTGTTGGCGCACAAAAACTTGAATCGATGCAAGTTGGATGGTTATAGAGAAAGTTGGATGGTTGTAGAGATGTTGAATCTTGAATTGTGGTGGAAAACTGCATTTTTTTAATTAATTTATTTTTAGAATAGTAGGCTATAAATGTAAAATTATCGTGATGTTATGATTAAAATTATAAATCAATTGTGGTGGATTTTTATAATAACTAGTATTTGCTCTCGTGCATTGCACGGTCAAATTTTGTTGACAATATATAACGTTAGGAAATTAAACAAAATAGGATCATAGTAATAAACAAAGTAGCATTTTAATTGGTTTCTCATTCTTAATTCCTTAACACATATAAGTATTTTCATATTAGTATGATTCATAACTCTAGACACTGCTACATAGAATTACTCAGATTGAGTATTGATTTTTTTAAGGAGTACTCGAAGAGAGATTAACATTTACTCTTATTAGTAGTCATAACAATGAACAATTAAAATCTATAAATTAACCTTGACTCTTATTAGTAGTTATAATAAGGCTAATTGGCGCTATATAACCTTATTCTTTTACCTTATTGTGCTATCTACCTTAATCGTTGAAATTTGGTGATTATAACCCTAAATCTCACTTTTTTTGGGCAATATAACCTTTTTAACTTAAAAAGTCTATAATACCCTTAAATTCTAATTTAAATAAAAATAAATAAAAAAATAAAAAAACATAATTTGGTTGTATTAAAAAAAATTTTAATTTAAGAATTTAGGGATGGTAAAGGGGCTGACATAAGTGATGTGTGAGTCGAGTAATGCAGATCAACTTTTTAATGTTTCTGTAATTCATTTGTTATATTTTTTTTGTTGTTTAAAATTTTTCTTTATTTATATCCCATTTTTATTAGTTTTAATTAAATATATGGTTGTGGGCGGATCAGTGTGGGGAACCTTGGTCTATCCCACTTCCCAGGTTTGTAGATCAGAAAATACTGCTCTGTCAGCGCAGATCCCATTGCGTACGAGGCGAATCAATTATTTTAGTCATTACTACAAGGAACTCAGTATTATTTCAATAAGAAATACTTAAATTTAAGATTCATTAGTATAACTTATTTATTTTATTTATTTATTGCATATTAATTTCAATGTAATTAGAATTTGAGGGTATTGTTGTCTTTTTAAGCTGAAAAGGTTATATTATGCCAAAAAGGTGAGATTTGCTGTTTGAATTGCCAAGTTTAAAGGATGTGATTAGATTGCACAATAAAATGAAATGTTAGGGTTAGATTGCGCCAATTATCCATTATAATAATATAAAACAAGCTCAACATGTCTTGAAATTACTTCTCCCACAGATGATTTATGATATTATAAGGGATTTTTGATAACAACCTTTCCAATAAAGCCTATAAAGAAAAAATTAAAAAAATGTAACTAGAAGCACATAGCTTACATACATAATTCATTTGTACTAAAAAAGATAAAAATACATGATCATACCAAATAAATCAAGAGCACTTGAAGAAGATATATTCTGAATTTCAGAAATTGTTTTGAAATTAAAAATAGACGTTGTTTTGAAATTTGAAGTAGATGATGGGAATGACCTAGGAGGTGGACAAAAAAAACAGAACCGGGTTAACCGAACCAGAAAAACCAAAACCGTTCAAGTTTTCCCAATAAAATTGAAACAGAAACCTAAAACCGAATAATTTTTTCCGGTTTTCAGTCTAAAACTGACAGTCAAACCAAAAACCATTGATTTATAGTACAACTTAGTTTTGAGCCTTAATTTTCACAATCTGGAACTTAGTTTTGAGCCTTTTTTTTTCAAAATCTATTACAACTTTTTAATAATTTGGTTACTATTTTTGGTTTTATTGTTGTTTTTATAATTTTACAACCGTGTTTATTTTGAATATTTTTTCTATTAATTTTTTTATTTTTTTATTTAACATGGTGAAAATTTTATTAAATACAAAAACTGAACAAAAAAAAGAAAGAAACAAAAACCTAATAGACTGAACTGAATCCAAATTTTTCTATTCGGTTCGGCTTTGGTCCTTATACTAACCTAACCCGAAAACGAACACCTAGGCCTAGAATGATCTATCACTAAGTACAATTATATTAGTGGTTGTCATATACCAGAAATAGTAAACGTGAGAAGTGATTCCAAATTTTCCACTGTTATTACTTATCAGTCATCGACAAATTTGAGATGTAGCAAACCATGTTTTTCTGAACTTCTTCGTTATAGTTTGAAATATGCCAAGGATTAATTTTCGCCTGAATTCTATCTCTCTGTGATGAATGAATAACAAAATTATATTAAAATTGTAAAATTATGTGCAGAAGAAGAAATTATAAGAAATAAATTTCAAAAAGTAACCTTGATATCGACAACTAGGATTTCCAAACTACGAGCGACTTTTTCATCAACTTTTGTCGAACACTAAACTTTCTTTCAACTCGTACTTTTATAATCGAATTTAACTTGCTCCTGTATAGGGCTGGGCATTGGATTAGGCAGGTCGGGTTTGCTCCCGACCCGAACCTGACCCGACTGTAAGTCGGGTTATAGATTTCAGAACCGAGCCAATCTGACTCAGTTCTGAAACCCGACTCAACCTGAGTCAACTTGGATTGACTCAGGTTGAGTCGGTTCCTAGTTTGGACCAGCCTAGTGCCAGCCCAGTAGCGCAACAGGCCCAAATATTTAAAAAAAAATAGAAAATCAGCTCAATATCACAACAGCCCAAATCCATTTACTATATAATTGAAACATATAAAAAAAAAAACCTAGCCCAAATCCATTTACTATACGATTGAACAGAACAAAAAAAAACCTAGACAGCTTCTATCTTAATTCGTGAACTTTTACTGGAGTCCCAAATCATGATGACACAGAAAGTGATTAAATCATGGGCGGCAGGGAACGGCAACGGCGGCAGTAGCGGCTACTGATCTAGTGGAACAACAGCGGCAGCGACGTATCTATGGAATGACAGTGAGAGCGGCACCAGTGGCGGCGGAATGAAGGGTCGAAGGCAATCCGCACTCTACAATAGTGCTCGGTAGAGGATTGGAGTTCAGGGTCTAGGGTTCGTGTGAGTTGTGGTTGTGAGTGTTGGTGAAGAAATTCTGAAATTGTTGGCTTGGTGACTGGTGTGGTCGAGTCGCTATGTGTAGTGTGGTGGTGAAGATATATGAAATTGTCAAATACTCAAATCTGAAAAATATGAAATTGTCAAATGGAAATTATGGAAAGCAATTAAGCAAACGAATTATTAGGTAAAAAAATAAAAATCAATGGAACCCGAAAGGTTAACTCGGCTCTAACCCGACTCGGATTGGTTGAGTCGGGTTCACCGGGTTATACCGAGTCAACCCGGAAATTGACTCAACCCGAGTCGTGTTCTGCATTTTGACACCCGCGCCCGACCCGTTCACCCCTTTTAACCCGATTCAACCCGACCATAGCGGGTAGGACAGGTCGGGCTGTCCGGTTTGCGGATTTGATGTCCAGCCCTACTCTTGTTCAAGTCGTTGAGCTTGGTGACAACTATTTTAGCTTGTAAAGCCATTGTAGACCAATATGTTCTATAATTAATCACAAAAAAATGAATTTCAATTTTAAATTGTAATATATATATATATTAATCAACAGTTTGTCTGGCTTAATTTGATTGTAGGCTCAATTAAAAATGATTTTCCCACTCATTGTCTGGCTCCTTTAAAAAACCAATTGATGATGTCATTATTATATTATTATTATTATTATACTTTTCTTTATTATTATATTTTTCCTTTTAATTAATTAATTTAATATTTTTATTTTGAAACTCCATCTATATATTAATTTAATATTTTTATTTCAAAATTCTATCTAATATTACATTTTATTCATTTACTATTGTATAATTTCATAATTTTATATTCTCCTAATATATTATATTTTACTTTCTCAGCATAATATGTCCATGAAACGCATGAGTGTTAAACATAGTAGTACGTAAATGTACGGCTGTGAAACTAATATAGATTATACTATCGGGTTTTATTGCTTTTAAAGAAAATAAAAAATAAGAATTAATAAAAAATTATTGGTTCATTTATTATACTTTTTCTTATTGTTATGTTTTTCCTTTTAATCAATTAATTTAATATTTTTATTTTGGGACTCTATTTACATATTAATTTAATATTTTTATTTTAGAACTCTATCTACATATTAAATTTAATATTTTTACTTCAGAACTCTATCTACATATTACATTTAATATTTTTATTTTGAGACTCTATCTAAATATTAATTTAATATTTTTATTTTAGAACTCTATCCACATATTACATTTTAATAATTTACTATTATATAATTTCATGATTTTATGTTCTCCTAATATATTATATTTTACTTTCTCAGTATAATATGTCCATGAAAGCACGAGTATTAAACATAGTAGTCCATAAATGTACAAGTGTGAAACTAATATAGATTATACTATCGAGTTTTATTGCTTTTAAAGGAAATAAAAAATAAGTATTAATAAAAAAATAGTGGTTCATTTATTATACTTTTCCTTATTATTATGTTTTTTCTTTTAATCATTTAATTTAATATATATATATATATATTAAATGACAGTTTATTTGGCTCAATTGCAATTTTATCTGACACAATTAGAAAATCTTTCCCGCCTAAAGTTCTATCTGACATCATTTCTAATAATGTCATACAACACCGGATGTCGCTTTTAATAAAAAATTGTTAAAAATGTAATAGTGACGGATCGAACCTGTAACCTACATGTTAAGAGTAACATGCTTTTAAATCATTATGCCAACTCTTTTATTTGTTAATAATTGTCATTTATATATTACTATTCTCGCGTATTTTCACTTAAAGAAAATATTATTATTAACCACATATATACTTAAAGGTTAATTATATTGATACTAATTTTTTTATAAATCTCATCAATTTTTCAAATATACTAAAATAGTTAAAATTAAAATGACAAAATTAATCATCTCATTCTTAATAATTATAAATGTTTCTCCCCTCCTATTTTTTCCCCTACGTGCACCAGAAAAACCAAAATCAATCTATTTTAATTTTTATAATAAAAATTTATAAAAATCAAAAATAAAAATTTCCTTTATTTGTACAAAAATAAATTGCCACAAGCTATTACCCTAATTAATAAGTCAGTTTTTCTACAACGTTTTAATTCATTTTGTCCTTAGCGTTTCTAAATTCATAAACCTAAGAATTTGGATTTGTGGAAGAAATAAAAAATCAATTAATTAATATTATAATTTCACACGAAAAGTGGAATTGACAAATTGCATTCTTCGATCTGGTTGGATTCCTGAATAAACGTAAATGTGAATATTTTTCTTACGTAAATGTGAATATTTTTCTTTCTCTTTTATTAGAATATTAATCAACTTCCTCTAATATTAATTAGCCTAATTGAGAAGAAGAACATTATTTTGTATTGCTATCTTCAAGTTTATCTTCTTGATATTCAACAAGTCTTACAAAAATCACGCTTTGTTTTTTGCCTATAGTTACGAAATGAATAAATTATAGTGTGTAAAACTTTTATCCCTTTAAATAAAAATAGTCGTAATTATTAACATTTATAGCGGGAAATATTAAGAAAAAATTACAATTATAATTTTCAATTAATCTAAACTAAGGATATATATATATATATATCTATATATGTTTAATTAATTAAATATTCAGTTTAATTAAGACAAAAATAAAAGTTCTAAAAAGAAACTTATTGTTCGATGAACATGGATTATAAACTAAGTTCCTCATTCATATTTATTTCTTTTGCTTGCTTTATTATTATTTGACGAACACGGGTTATCATTTAAGTTTTTTATTCAAATTAATTAATTTTCATTGTTTTATCAATTATAAACTACAAATTTTTTAATAAGAAATTATAAACTACAAATATTTTAATGATATAGACACTTATCTATCATTGCATAATCAAATTTATCCATAATTTAAATAATTAAATGACGATAAATATGTGTTAGTTATTAAATTAAATAGTGAATCTTTTTTCAAAAAATTGAATGGATAGGGTAAAAGAGAATAAAAATATAAAAATTTGAAAAAATGAAGAATACCACATGAGTTGCCGCAATAGGAAATAAAATATCGAAAAAGACCTTATTAATAGACTTTTTAGCGGGACCGCAGACTAATTTTGCTTATATATATGCGGTACTTTTTTAATGATTATATTTCTTATTTGATAGACTAAAATAACAACGTGATATTATATATGGGTATTTATATAAAATAAAATGAAATATCACCCAATTAAAAATGTATGTGAGGAAACAATGTATTATTTGGTTAAAATAGTAAATTAGGAGAGGTAATTTTCTATCGGTATGGACATTTTTATGTGAACGGGTATCGAGTGAATATGGGTATGTATATACTCATACGTATTACTAGACTATTAACTAATAATATGGAATACGTTAGATGATATAAACGTAAAATATAGTAAAGCATAAATCAAGTGCATAAACAGGTAATTATTAATATATTATTAATAAGATATTAATTTAACGTGTTAAATACTAAAACAAAACCGTATATTTACTGCTTTTATTATGAAAATCCAATAGCAATTATTTGTTCAATATTTTATTGTACATTATTATTGATTTTTTTTTAGAATTAGTCTTACCCTACAACGCACATGTGAGATGCTAGACTCATAGTTACTATAGTTGATTGTGATTCGATTATTTGATCGCTAATTATTACCATCTCATATAGGTTGGACCTGTGAACTTGAACGACTTGCTTGGATAGGACCGACAATTATGGACTCAGTTATACAACCAAATTTATGCTCAATACTCAGACATTTTACTACAAATATCCAGTGGTGATTTGTGATTCGCATATCAGTTCGTAATTCTAGGCAATGCAACTTGTATATTGTACTTTATTTATGACACAAGGTTTAAAAAATAAACTTACACATCAATTTTGA
Organism: Nyctanthes arbor-tristis; assembly: GCA_963692815.1. Lineage (NCBI taxonomy): Eukaryota > Viridiplantae > Streptophyta > Magnoliopsida > Lamiales > Oleaceae > Nyctanthes > Nyctanthes arbor-tristis. Next base: position 20,212 of record CAVNYN010224580.1, read on the forward strand.
TACGAATATACACTATAACTCTAATGATTGTCATTACAAAATCATGTTACTTTTTTAAAGATTTCATCTGTAATTTGCTAGACTAAAATAATAATATGACATAATGGATATTTGCACAATATAAAACGAAGCCTCATACAGTTAAAAGGGTATGTAGGGAAACAAGGTATTATCCAGCTAAAAGGGGTATGTGTAAAGTACTTTTTATATGAGTATGAGAATTTTTATCTAAATGGGTATCGATTGAATATGGTATCTACATGCCTGATACATTTTATTAGACTTTTAACTAATAATATTAAATAAGTTAGGTCATTTAAAAATAAAATATAGTAAAGCATTAATCGAGCACAAAAAGGGTGACTATTAATGTGTTATTAATAAAACATTAATTTAACACGTCAAATATTAAATTAAAATTTTATATTTAATGATTTTGTTATACAAATCCGATGATACGTATCTATGCAACACATGAGTGAGACTTTTGTCGATTCCACCATTGGTAATGACATTGGTGTTGTATGATATTTTTTTGGTATCTTGACATCCCGTCTTTTAAGAGACTTCGTTTGTTGTATTTAGTGATAATTATATTTTATTTTTATTTTCAATTTTTCATTTAAGGTATGCATGGGTACAATATAAAATATGATATATTTTCTTTTACAATGCTACAATGAAATCATGCATAAATACATACATGAATAAAATGAGTTGTGCCATGTGAATAGTTTTTTACATTTTTCTATATGAGCTTAATCCAATTGACTACATTATCTTTTAATATTCTTGTTGGCTCTCTCCACAACCTGAATTGTGCTATCAAAATTTATTGTCAAGGTGAATTATATGAATCTCTTTTATTTTATCAATTATTCGAGATACTTTTTTATTTCCGTTATCACTAAGAATCCGAGATACTTTTTTGTTTCCGTTGTCACTAAGGAAAAAAGAAGCAGAAATTATGACAACATTAATCCGTATTAAATGTCACTGAATTTTTACTTTACTTACAAATGGATAAATGATATTTAACTGTCAATAATTAGATCAAAAACTTTAATTTAGTAGAAATTACGTTTCTCTACTTTAATTATTAACAATTATATGACTAAAGTTATATATGTAATTAAAAGAATATCATTTTTTTAGTGCTATATTATTACCTTATCATCATCAAATTACAGTCTCAAATAATAAGAAAATGATTATTCTAAATGACATATTTTACTGAAGAGGAAAAGTAGAAGAATAATTTTAGGGTTCAATATACGATCTGCTATGCATCATAAAGCGGTCGTCTAATTTTGGAGATACATTTCTCATATGAAACAATGATGTAACAAAATTAATTACCCGAAATGCCACTATACTTATGAAAAATTATCTCGCATACCACCCTATATGTCACTGAACTTGTGAAAATGTTATCTAATTTGCCACTCCGTCGACATCTGGTTAAAAACTAAAGGCCAAGATGCCACGTGGTAAATTCCATTAGCCATGTCATTAAGTCTGTTACATTTTTATCGTGTTGTTTACGGAGTGGCAAACGAGATAACACTTTCACAAGTTCAGTGACATATGGGGTCAGTTTTAAAGTACAATAGCATGCGAGATAACTTTTTAAAAGTATAGTGGCATTTTGGGTAATTAACTCTCTGTCTTGACATATAATTTTAACTAAATTTTTACTTATTGCCATGCATCGTAGAGATGACCATGCCATCATTTTATCATATTCTAACAACAACTTCCACTAAAAATCTTTACAAATCTGAATTCTTAAATGAGATACGATACTCTAGAATTTTCAGCCATAAGTTGAAGTTAAATATCAGTATTCCTGATAATTACAGAATTTTAATCATTCGACTATATTGTGTAGTGGCACAAGACTTATAATCTCAAGACCTAGAGATCGCATCATTTAGGAAAAAATTCTATTTGGATTAGATACAGGCGACAAATTCTTTATTGTAAGAAAAACACTGATACCATTTGATCTAAGACTCCCTTTTACAATACACACTACATTTCTAAATTTGTCATAGTTTTTATATTTTTTTATGACATCAAGTAGCTAAATTTTTATTAAACTACTTTTGATGTATGACTTTTTACTAGAACTCTACCCGTGCATCGCACGGGTGAAAAATCTAGTTATATATAGATAACAGCACTTGACGATTAATAAGGTAGTGAGCGATTATTTTAACGAATATTAAAGCGGTTAAAGGAAATTAAAGTTAAAAAAAAAGAAATGAAAAAAATAAGATTCAAGTTGTGGTATATAGACAACAGTAGTAGATTTACCCAAAAAAAGAAGAGTGGTCGGTTATCAATAGTGGGAGGTTACGATATTAGTGGGACAGTTTAGATAATACACGTTTTGAAAAAAAATAGTTGTATAAAACATATCAATATACAAGAAATTAAGAAAAAAATAAAATGAAAAAAAGATTCTCTCACACAGGAATCTGAAGCCAAATTGAATCTTTTTCAATTGAATATTCAATTTTACTTCTACTTTCATTAATATATAAATTGTGGTGTAAGAATTAAGTATTGTAGTGAAAATAAATTTTAATTGTACCGTGTATAAAATGTGGTTTCACCAACAAAAATAGTGATGGCAATATATTCATTCCGGCTAAGTAGGCCTTACCTATTTCCTGCTAAGAAGCTTTACCGCTCATGTGGCCGAAATCTAACAAACGCGACCCCACGAACAAGGGGGCCACTTTTGTTAGATTTCCACCACGTGAACGGTGGTAAGGCTCCTTAGCAGGAGCCTTATCTATCTCCTTAGTAATTTTCCAATATACTCACCCATTGGTTAATGGTGAACGAGTTTTTGCTTTTCCAATTTTACAATTTTACCCTCATTCTACACTTTGTGTGCACGATTCATTATACGTTTGAAATTGGTTGAACGACAATCATTTTTAACACAAATCCATTTGTAGAATTTTTATTTTTGCTTCTTTCCATAAAATTGATATTATCGGAAAATATACAAGATAGGTATCGAATAAAAAATTTCAATGCGAACTTTAATACAAGCGAAAAATAAAAACAAAACAAAAAGAGCACCCTATAAACATAATCGTCAGTAAAAATGTGTCAAAAATAAAAGATAAAATTAATTTTTATACCACCTTTCACCGATAATCCAATCTACTATTAAGTCCACTAATAATTTACTCTCAAAAACAGTCGACTAATAATTTATATAATGTGTTGATTCCGTTGATCTTCCTAAAAATTCAGTTTTGATCTATGTTTCATTTTTCTTATCAAATTAAACTTAAATGATAAGCATGATATATCTTTATAAATAAATTTAACTAGCTCCTAAATCTTTATAATTTTATATTTCATTTGATTTGGTTCTATAAATTGATACTATCCGGTTTCAAATTTAATTTATTATTTTTTGTTGAATTTAATTCCTTTAATAATGTTATAAATAAATAAAATCTAAATTCACTAAAGTATAAAAATATAAGTAACAAAATTTATTTAGGTTTTTCTCAACAATTGGTTTATCTAATTTTCTAAAAATAAAAAATAAAAATATAGTCATAATTCTCAGAGAAACAGCATAAACTTAATTGTCCAATTAAACTTTGTTTTTCTTATCTCCAGTTAAACTGTTTTTTCTTTTCTTTTTCCTTTTTTTTCTTTTGAAACAAGAGGGATATATATATATATATATATATATATATAGGGACAACACGTGTGAGTCGGACCTAGTACCTTCCAACCAGAAATAATTTGAGTATCTAACCACTACAGCAAAATTCGAACCATACAGTTGTCCAATTAAATTATTTTTTTTTGGGGGGCAACCTAAACTATTGTAATTAATCATCAAAGAAAGATAATAATTAAAAAAAAACTAATATGAGACTAGAGCGTAATGCTACACTCCCCTATTGATTTACCAATTAGTTCACCAGTTTACAATTTTAACCCTAAAATATCTAAAGCTCAAATTATTTAAATGTTATAATTGACAATTTTATCCTTCTTATTAATAAACAATCGGTAAACTAATTGGTGAACTAATATGAAAGTTTATCATTACTCAACTAAAAAGAGTAATGCTACACTCCCCTATTGGTTTACCAATTAGTTCACCAATTTACAATTTTAACCCTAAAATATCTAAAACTCAAATTATTTAAATGCCTTAATCGACAATTTTATCCTTCTTGTTAATACACAACCGGTAAACTAATTGATGAGCTAATATGGGAGTTTATCACTACTCAAATAAAAACAGTAATGCTATACTCCTCTGTTGGTTTACCAATTAGTTCAGCAGTTTACAATTTTAATCCTAAAATATCTAAATCTTAAATTATTTAAATGCCTTAATTGACAGGTTTATCATTCTTGTTAATACACAACCGGCAAACTAATTGGTAAACTAATATGGAAGTTTATCATTATTCAACTAAAAAGAGTAATGCTACACTCCCCTATTGTTTACCAATTAGTTTATCAGTTTACAATTTTAGAAGCAAACTATATGGAAAGCACGTTGAACCCACTAGTTTGTATCAAAAGTAGATTGTATTTGGTCGAGATTAGAATGAAAAATTCTAAGAAGAGGTGACCTCTCTCCTTACGGAGAGGTCACGCACACATAGCCCCTGTTATTGGGGAATCAAAGGGGCCCGCCTCTTGATTCCCCAATAACAGGGGGCTATGTGTGCGTGACCTCTCCATAAAGGGAGATATCACATCTCTATAGAAGGATCGGAATGGCAATGAGACCGGTATTACCTGATACCCATGGGTACTCGCCCCGAATGAGACGGGTATTACCCGGCCCATTAAGTATTGGGCAGGGTACGGGGTGAAGGATTTTGCTCCGAAGTCTTATCGGGTCAGGGTCGGGTACTGGCCGCCCCACTCGATACCTAATTTAATTTTTTTAAAATTAAACCTAATTAGTGAGCTGGTGAAGGTTTGATCCCAGATACCCAAGATGAAAACAACAAACCTTAACTATCATGACTAGTGCCCTTTTTGTTGAATTTTTAGCTAACTTTAATAATTAATTCATTCAAAATTTGAGTTTTCTTAAAATTAAAAAAAAACTAGGGATCAAGATGCTAGCCTACGTGGTTAAGGGCCTAATCCCTTACAGGGATTACCCGGGTTCGAATCCCCACAATCCCCCTCCCACATCCCTCTTTGTACAAAAAATAAAAAAATAAATAAATAAACTAATTCAAAGACAAACCAAACTCTATCCCTATATCAACTCCCCTCCTCTCGTCTCTGTCTCTATCCAACTCGAAACCTTTAATTTCAAGTCTCCACAAGTCCACCCAATACCAAAGTGTGTCGTTCCCCCCCTTTTTTAAGGATTTTTTCCTTAACGGGGTGGGTAACGGGTAATTTTTTTGTACCCGCCCTGAACCACCCCCGGGTACCTGCCAATCAGGTACAGGGCGGGGGCATGGGAAGGCATACCCGCCCCGTTGTCATTCCTACCAATGCGTTGGTGCAGCATACCTTCAGTCAAATAGGACCAAGGCTTTCAAGGTGCAAATAGCCTAAAGTTCATTATAACACTCGCTTTTAACATCACAGAGCTCTACAAACACAATTGGTTTGAAGTACTAAAGTCTAAAGCTCATAATATATAGGAGTCGGGGCAAAAAGGCCCATGTGCTATTTAAACTGGGGGAAAAATTCTAGTACTTCTGGAGTACCGAAAACTCATACTTTAGACAAATGAAAACATGACAAGTGCGTATACAGTCTCAATTTAAACAATAAATTGAGCCTCATATATCTACATATCACTCTTTCATTTATTTGGAGTGGAGTACCGAATACTTTCTTAGAGATTGGTATCGCAGTCTTTATTTGACAGGTGATAATCGATATCGCCCGACGACGAGCTAAGCATGTCAATATACTAGTAATGTAATATACACACAAGTTATACAATAGCAACCAAAGAAAATAGCTTGTGTGTATTGAAGGACACGGGTTACATAACAGATTACTACCTCCGTCCCAAAAAGATGGTCTAATTTTCTTTTTTAGTCCGTCTCAAAATATGGTTCAGTTTTCTTTTTGAAAAGTAGTTGAAATATTAGTTCTATTATATGCATTTATTTAATGTACATAGTTATTAAAAAAAGAATTATTAAAGTGGAATAATTAATAAATGAAAGGGTATAATAGAGAAATGATGTTAAAGTTTACTTTTCCAATACTATTAAATGAACTTTTCTTAATCTATATGAAAAAGGAATAGGATTATCTTTTTGAGACGGAAGTAGTATTAATCACAAGCATAAGAGACTGGACGCATTCTGCATGGATAAATCATAAATTTGCTCGCACTTTAGTGATACAAAGCAAGGAATATAACTCTTGAAGATATTGGTAAAGCGAGCCAAAAACTTTTACATACTATATATATTGAAGTTTCATTGAGAAAATTAAGCACTATAAAAGAGGAGTAAATAGAGTATTCAAGTTCTATTGAGAACAATTTAGGTCAATACAAAAACAATCTCGCAAGTTTTCGAGATCCTCGGCAAGGCTAACAAGTTAATATATGCTCTGGACGTGCTTGAGAAGATGAATAACCACACTCTTCAACGCTTCTCCAGATTACAAAAGATGTTCTACCAGTTTATAATGACTTTCACAGCCATAGAAATCTCTAATTTCAATTTTGGGCATGAGGTGTTGAGAGAAACATATTGGAGGATTTCCCGGTAGCCTTTTGAATACACGAGGCTCTTCCGATCTCGTAACTGTCAAGACAAAAATAGACGTTATAAATAACAAATACAATTCAGAAGGAAAAAGAAAAACATAATTTCTCCAACCAAATCAAGAACCAAGCATTCAAGTGCACATGTAGCATCGAGTATGACCGCCAGTAATCCAATATTAGTAATATCAGTCCAAGTAAGCTCTAAACGTGTTAATGAGTGAAATGCAGGCAACGAACAATCACCAAACAAAAAATCCTTCATAAGAAAATGAAAAATGTCATAAAGTTGAATTCTATCAAGTCAAAAAAATAACTGCTTGCACGATCTTATGATCATCTATGAGAAATGTACCGATAAAAGAACCTCTTAATATAAGAGATCTATCACAAGCCATTTTAACAATGAAATTAGAGAAGAATTGTAACGCCGTGCTTACTTTTCCTCATCACGTGAATTTATTTAATTTTAATATGTTGTCAAAATTTATTATTTTGATTATGTTTATCATTGTTAATGAATTTTACTTTCTATGATTTTGCAGTGGAAGGACTTAGAAGCTGTAATGATCAATGTGTCTAAAATGAATCCTATTTATGTGCAATTGTGTTCTTGGGTATATATTTATGCACATTGTTTACTATGTATTTAATTGCATATGTCATTTTAGGAGGGACTTGGAGACAAATAAACTAGGTTTGGACTTAATTAAACAAGACTATTATTGGGAGACTATATTGTTCAAAATCAAAAGTTTAGCCAAGAACTCTTTTAAGCTCATTCTTAACCCTAGCCTCCATTTTCATTCATAAAGAATTGATTCATTCATATTCTTCAATTAGCTCTCTCTACCAATCTAAGGTAAGTAATGAATCTTTTCATTTACCCTTCAATATTAGTGCCTAGTTCATAGGTAGCTTGTATCCTTTGAGAAATAGTTCAAGAAACTAGCTAGATACAAATGCATAAAGTTTATGTTATGTTATGTTTTATGTCCAAATGAATGTTGTTAGATGAGTAAAAGGGTAATATATTGGATGTAAATATTACATGTTTGAAGAAAAGATTAAATGAATTTGGCATGTTGTTTCAGGTTCTGCCCTCCAACTTTGAATGGTCATAACTCACAGTATACAGTGTTTTTTTGGGTGATTCAAATTGGAACATGACCTTCTATGAGTTATCTTTCATCTAAAATTTGAATGACATCATTTGGAGGTCTATAGAAGTTTTTATGGTACTTTTTGTACAACCTGCCAGTTATACCCGAGAATAAGTTTGGCATGTCAAATGATACTTTCATGAGCTCTTTTGTGTGTGATAAACCTTTTGTGGGATAATCTTTATGGTTTGGAATTTAGATGCATGTTGAAAGATAAAATGATGAGTTAATTTTCTTTATGCAAATAAAGTGTTTGATAAAATACCTAGATGAAACCATTTATGCAATGAATGAAGGTGATGAAAAGTAGTTGTGTCTCAACAATAGCTTAAATTTAAGAACAATTTGGCATGTGCAATTAAAGTATGAGATTGTAAGCAAGTATGTGAAATTGTTAATTAAGGCATGACAATAGTATTTGTTTATGAGAGCTAAATCTTAGTTGCTTGAAAGTAAGCTAAGATGTAATCATCACACGCATTTTTTTAAGTCAAATGAATGATATGAGAACTTTGTGTCTCACTTATTAAATGATTATACTAGGATTCGTGACACATTGATCTTGAAAGCAGTTAAAGGCCTTCCACTCGCTAAAAGTAAATATCTTAAAGACTTGAGGTAAGTAAACTCCACCCTTGAGTCCATTATATGTTGAAGGATGACGTATAGGTAACGTACTATATTGTTAGCTTGTTGATGAATGATTAATTGTTAAATGTGAAAGTTATGGAATGATGCATACATTGTTGGATATATGCCTATTTATGTCATGTCATATCATTTCATCATGTAACATGCATGGTCATGATTTCAAAGATAAATGTTTTGCTATGAATGTTGAAAGTATTTATAAAATTATGTATCCCAAAGTTTTGAAAAAGAAAAAGAATGGATGTATCTCTATATCATGAAAGAATGTGAGTGGGAAATGGGGTGCAGGGGACCGGCGTACCCGACCTTGTCACCTTGGGCGGCATTGAACGAATGTCGCCACTTAGGTGGTCTTAAAAGTAATGTTACTACTTCGGCAGTATTGAATGAAATGTTTACCGCTTCGGTGGTATTACTGGTAGAATTAAATCTGGTTCCAAATAAGAATGGCCCACTGCATTTTGATTGGTTAGATGATACATCAAGTGAGCTCGTGATGAAAATGAAGTTTCTAGAATGGAAATTGAAAGTTTTCCAAAAAACAGAACGATTCTTAAGTGTTTAAGTACAACGGGATATGTACTTTTTGAAAGTTAATGCACTGCATATCATGAGCATATCTCGTGTGCATGGAGTTTATTTACTGGGTGTAAGCTCACCCCCTATTTTCCCTACCTTACAGGTAATGAGAGTTAGATGGCACGGGAGGTTCACTTGGTAGCAGACTCAGTCACAAGATAATACTATTTCTAGCTTGTCTATAGAAAGACTTGTTTTAAACTTTAAATTGAATTATTTTGCTCTCTTATCAGTTATCCCACTTTTAGTGGAGTTTGATATACTCCACATGTTTTTGAGAGGTTACTTGTTAATCATTTTAAACTTGAATTTCCTTTATGTTTAATTGTGAAAGAGTTGGGAATGGGTTAATAGAGGATCTGATGTTATTGTTTGAGTTTCTCCTATAGGTGGGCTGTCTCATTTATAGGGGAGATTCTGCCTAAATTTTCATAGAATTTTTAAAATGAACGAAAAATATCTATTATTCCGCATTTTTAAAGTTAAATAAGGATTAACATTTCTAAGTTTAGTATTGCTAGACTTGGAGTGTTACAAGAATAACAAGTTCTCAGTCTAGCGTGGCTGTGCTTCAATGAGAGAATTGAGGCCGTTCACTATGATCATTTTGAGTATGTTGCCATCATAGTTCAAATATAGAAGATTTGGGGTCTGAATAATAATTTCGTGCATGAAATGACAACGTCGTAATTCCAATCTCTTTAGAGAAGGTACTGACACATTAAGAACATAAGCATGAAAAAGTATTAACATTCTTCCTATATTGATATCGGGTATCTGAATCTTTTGCTTAATTACTACACATATCCATGAAGAAACATTAACTCTACGAGTCCTCCAGATGAAATTAGCATTCTATCGACGAAACTGATGAATCTATGCAAAGCTTCTTTTTGGACATCCGCCGCTACATCTTGTTCATGGTGGATCAGATCAATGGTAGGAACGAAGTCAAAGAGGTGTCGATACCTTTTAGAGAGGATGTTAGTACAAAATGTGTTGGCATTACTAATTTTTCTAATTTTACTTAAGTGTCAAAATATGTCACATTGTGTTACAAATATTGCATGACTTTTTTTACGTTTTATATTTATTTTAGCATGCAAATCTATCTTATGTAGTGTTGGCCGAAAAGGAAGGTTGGGGCGTGTGTACCTTTCTTAAGGCTCAAGAACTTTAGTTTCATGCAATGTCAAAGTTTATGAGTTTATGTTATACACTAGTTACCTTATTTTAGTAGGTTTTAACTTCTTGCATGACAAGTTTGATTTAATTTAGGAAAGTTTTGTATTTATGGTATTATGCAATTCTAACTTTCCTTATGTTTTATTTCTACATGGGTTCGGACTCTTTAATTCTTGTCTTGCACAAGAATTCAAAGTTCATCCTATATATTCTCTTGTAGGTCGACTAGATGGAGGACGATGAGTTGAGCGATAATTATTCTTAATATTTTTCGAGAGCTCGACCGAGAAGAGAAAAGAAAACACATTGCCTATCCGCGAGTTTCATACTTGCAAACCGAACTTTCATGTTCTAAATCGTGTTTGTTTGGCAAACCATTCAAAGTACATTGATAGAAGATCAATATATATGCAAGGGACTATCCACACAAGATTGAAGAGGTTTAGGAGGTCTTGTTTCCCAAGATAAGTTCATGTGATCTCTAGGAAGCTTGATGTACGTTCCTGTGTGAGCACAAGATTAAGAGATATGAGCAACGCACATTGTCATATATCAAAAGACGTAAAGAGGGAGTTTCTTTTATAAGTTTTCCCTTTGAATGTTTAGTGTATATTGCGATCTCACTAATTATCTCGAGCTGTACTAAACACTTATCTATGTTAGTAGATTGATTTATCTCGTGGCAAGGATGCCTATGGTTTTCCCCTTCTTAGGGTTTCCGCGTCAACATATCTGGTGATATTTATTTTCTGCATACATACTCGAGCTAAACATATCTAGGTTGCGTTACACTTTACACCAGATTAACTGTTTAAGTAGTTAGATAGGATACATTCTGATTAAATTATAGAGAGCCACATATTCACAGTTGGTATCAAAGCTACAATAGAGGATCTACTGACAAGACCTTATTCATCAAGCCATTGAAGAAAGGAATCATTGTTGTTCAAATATATGTAGATAATATTGTTTTTGGATCAATCTTAGAAGCCAAGACAAAGGAATTTGTCAAGACAATGCAAACTGACTTTGAAATAAGCATGGTAGGTGAACTTACATTCTTTCTGGGATTACAGGTGAGGCAGGATATATCTGACATCTTTATCTCTCAGACAAAGTATGTTAGAAATCTAGTAAAGAAGTTTGGCTTGGAAGAGTCTAAACCGATGAGAACTCCAATGGTTACCAATCTGAAATTGTCAAAGGATGATTATGCAAAGGAGATTGATCCTACTTTATATCGTCGCATGATTGAGAGTTTACTCTATCTGACAGCAAGCAAGCCAGACATGGTGTGTGTGCAAGATATCAGTCAAAGCCGAGAGAGACACATCTAGCTACAGTTAAAAGGATTATCAGATATGTTAGTAGAAGAATAGAGTATGGCATATGGTTTTCTAAGGATACAAATGCTAATCTTGCTGGATACTCAGATGCAAATTGGGCTGGAAATGTTGATGACAGAAAGAGTACTTCAAGAGGATGTTTCTACATGGGAAACAACTTGATTGCCTAGATGAGTAAAAAGCAAAATTCCATTTCACTCTCCACAGCAAAAGTAGAGTATATAGCTGCAGGAAGTTGTTGCACACAGCTTCTATGGATGAAGCAGATGTTGGAAGACTGTGGAATTTCCCAATATCAGGCCACTGTTTTCTGTGTTAACACTAGCGCTATAAATATTTCCAAAAATCTAGTTCAACACTCATGGAGTAAGCATATTGATAAAAGACATTATTTTATCAGAGAGTTGGTTGAACAGAAAGTGATTGCCTTGGAGTATATTCAGATAGAGGATCAGCTTGCAGATCTGTTTACTAAAGTATTGGATGCATCTAGGTTTGAAGGCCTAAGAAAACAAATTGGCATTTACATACAGCCTAAATAGGCTCAACATCATGAAAAAGAAAATTGCATAGCATGTACATAAAATAAAAAATAAAAATGTGAAAAATGAGAAAATCTCAGAAAAAAAGAAAATTTTTATTCTTTGCATTTTTCATATTATTGTGTGATTTGTGTGTCATTCATATTTATATTAATCAAATCACTTTATACTTGTGCAGGATATCACTGAGATACTCAGATGAGGATGCATCTTGAAGGATCAGTGAAAACTTGTTCTCCTTATTCCATAAATATAAACTGCATAAATAAGGATGGAATATGTCATGTCTTCTTTGCACTATAAGTGGTTATTGATTGAGAGTTATAATTTTGATATAGACCTATGGTCAGTATTTACACTTATCGGCACTACATACGACTAATACTGTCTAAGGGGCAGAGTCAGTAAGGGAAAAAACTACCAGTCAACCAAGTCTTTGAGTGCGTGCATCTAACTTCACCCTCAAAAGACAATGCTCAAAATTATAGAAAAAGTCGAGCATTCCGAGGACTTAAAAGTTGTATTCTTATTACAAGAGTTGTTCAGATAATGATCGATCTTCTTGTGTATCACTCATAAGTCTCAATAAGTCAGGTCTTCACAAGGTGAAAAGTAGAGTCAGGATTGACCATAAAAAGATAAATTCAAAAATAAATTCCTTCCATTGAGAACATCAGTTGACTGAATACTTCATGCTGTGAACTTTAAAAGGTATTTTGGGAAGTATTCAGTAATGTTAATTAAATTAATGTTGGTTCATTGCATTTATATATGTTTGCCTGTATGAATTTAGACTAGATGCATCTTGTACTTTAGTTGATGGGTCAAGCAGCATACATTTGGCTGAACTTCCATTCGTGGCAATTACAGGTAAGCCGCTCGTACAATTTTTTAAATCTTTAACGGGCAAATCTTGAAAACCAACATCAAAGACTTTTTAGTTTCCCTCTTATTTTTATAACCTTCCCTTTTTTTCTTAACCCTAACTGAAAACTCTTATTCTCAAAAACAAGCTGCTCTAACTATTCTCCAAACCTTCCTAGCTTTCTTGTGTTTTCTTTTTGAAAACTCTATCACAGAAAATATGGCCAGAAAATCTACTGCCAGAATAGTTGCTCGAGGTAGGGGGAGAACAGAACGTGGTGGTCACGGAGGCTATACTACTAGAAGCGCAAAAGCAGATAAAGGTCTGTCGCAATCTTCACAATCAATGGAGAATCAGGTTTAAATTGATCCTCCAGTGCAACCACAAGAAGAAGTTCCTCAAGTTGAAATCCTCGACCAAACGAATCCAATGTCGGTGCCTTCACTATAGAAGCGAGAAGCAGAAATTCCATACCAAATAGATCCTCTCTGGGCGATGATATTGTTTGAGGGAAAAGTTCAAAACCCTACTGCAGAGGAAAATCAAGATAATCAGCGACAACCGCCGAAAAATCAAATTCCACAAGAGCCACCGGCTGTCAAACAGCAAGCACCACCAGTACAAAAAGTTGCACAACCTGAAAATCCAGCTCTTGAACTGCAACAGGACAAAGTTCTTCCGGAAGCCCCAAATGTCCAGGATATTTTGCAGTTGATCGCTAGGGATCATGAAAACCCTAACGAGTCTGGGGAAAATAAATAGTGAATTGACTCAAATCAAGTTCAAAACCAGTTAGTTGAGGAAGAATAGAGAAAATCTCCAGTGAAGGAGACGACAGATCAGCGTAAATCCTCTTTACATTCTACGGAGGAGAAATCGGACGGAGAAGGCGAATTTGACAATTTTGATAAGTCAGAATAAGAAACATTGGAGAAAGATACATCTGTTCCGAATAGAGAGCAGAAGTTGAAAAAGGTGAATGACAAATTTGAAAGTGAGTGTAAGGTTGACGAAGAAGAAGAAGAAAATTTGAGGAATTTTCTACTGAAGATGCAGTGATTGAGGTATTTTCTGAGAAAGAGAAAAAAAAAAGAAGGACATCAAGAAGGGTAACTAGAAAGTGGAACCAACCAGAAAAATTCCTACCAGACAGAGAGCAAAAACGATAGTCATTGGAAATCCAAAGAGGTGGACTCAATCAGAATCAGAATCAAAATTAGAATCAGAAGAGGACTTACCTGACCAGGATGCATCCAAGGAAGACTTATCACTAAAAGGCTCAGATGAGGTCAGAACCCATCCTAATTATTCAAAGGACTTTAAGTGCACTGAGATCAGGACAGCAAGAGGTTCTTTCGAGAACTGCAAAACTTTTCAAGAAATATGTGATTTTTAGAAAATTTCAATATGAAAGACGGATCATGTTTTTCTGATTTTGAGGAGTTTGGTTTGGGGAGTGAAATTTTTCAAAATTGAAAAACTATTTAACTGTCAAGGAAAGACTAATGAAACTATTGTGAGAGAATTCTTGGCAAACATTTCTAAAAATTTTGGTGATTCTAAGTGTGCATTACATCCAAAATATATGTGAGGGAGAGAATGGTGAGATTTACTCTAGATAGTCTACGAAGTTGGATTGGGGCTAGGTAGTTTAATATAACTGAGAACACTGAACAGAGTATATCCAACAATGAGATAGCCCAGGAATTGATTGGTACAAATTGGTCGGCTAGGAGATCAGATTTTAGGGTAGCATAGATGTCCTTGAGATACAAATTGCTACAAAAATTTGTAATGACTAATTTGGACCCATACACACACAAGACTAAAATGTACAGAATGAAGGCACTTACCCTTTATCGGCTGGGGACTAAGAAACCATTGGATTGGGGGCAGTATGTGTCTGATATGATTATGAGATGTATTCCCGACAGTGGTCCTAGGAACTCTAAGACCTACAAACTTCCATTTCTATTGATAATATATGAATACTTGAAGGATTAGGGAGTTGAGGAAATGTCAGGGGATCTCTGGTCACAACCTATTGGACTACGGAGAAGAGATCATTGTGCTAAAATGTTCAAACCTACAGCACCATTTGTTGCTTCTCTGGTATCTACTGAATAGGACACAGTAGAAATTATACAGTATATATCCAGACTGGAGGCTGAATTATCAGAATTCAGGAAACAGTTTACAAACTTCCAGCACTTACATTCTGACTTTTTAAATTCTTTCAATCCTTTGTGCAGTTTAATGGTTCATTGTTTGCTTCTAAATGGACAAAACATTTGCCTACAAAGATGAGGACATTGCAGATTTTCTCAGGGCATCCCTGAAAGCAATTGATCATCAAGCAGTAGCAAGTCAGAAGTAGGATATATCAGATCCAGCAACAACAGACCCCAAGCCAGATACATCTAAGACTACCACTCCAAAGAAAAAGAAGAAGAGACCAGCTAACAGAGAGGATGACCAGAAGAAACAGAAAAAGAAGACCAAGAAAACAAGGAAAACTGATTGAAAGCCTGACAACAAACAAGAAGAAATGAAAGAAGAAGGAAGGAGACCTCTCAAAAGCATTTTTATGTTTTTGAAACTCTCATTTAAAATTTCTGTTTTTATGTTTTATGTCTTTACTATGTTTTTAATCTCTATTTTGTGGTTGACTACATGTTTTTAAATTCCCTATACTTGCTACAACACTTTGGTGCAGGAAATACTGTTTTGAGCTCTGATATTGGTTTTATAAATTTTCGCTCTACTCTTACTGACATTTTCTATAGGATAATTTGGCTTTTCTCCTTTGTCAAAAAGGGAGAGAAGGAATTGTAGTATGATAGGATATATCTAGAATAGTTTTGTTTGCTTTGACCCGATTACATGTTTTGCTCTGATATATCTTAGGAGGAGCTTTCTTACTAAAGGAGAGTCTTTTTTGTTTACATGTTTTGGAACCCTTCGGAAATTTTTGGCACTTTGAGAGCTACTACATGCTTTGAAAAATTAGAAAAGCCAAAGGGAGAGATTGTTATTATAAAATGTGTTGGCATTACTATTTTTTCTAATTTTACTTAAGTGTCAAAATATGTCACATTGTGTTACAAATATTGCATGACTTTGTTTTACATGTTATATTTATTTTAGCATGCAAATTTATCTTATGTAGTCTTGGCCGAAAAGGAAGGTTGGGAATGTACCTTTCTTAAGGCTCAAGAACTTTAGTTTTATGCAATGTCAAAGTTTCCTAGTTTATGTTATATACTAGTTACCTTATTCTACTAGGTTTTAACTTCTTGCATGACAAGTTTCATTTAACTTAAGAAAGTTTTGTGTTTATGGTATTATGCAATTCTAACTTTCCTTATGTTTTATTTCTACATGGATTCGGACTCTTTAATTCTTGTCTTGCACAAGAATTCAAAGCCGAACTTTCATGTTCTAAATCGTGTTTGTTTGACAAACCCTTCAAAGTGCATTGATAGAAGATCAATATATATACAAGGGACTATCCACACTAGGTTGAAGAGGTATAGGAGGTCTTGTTTCCTAAGATGAGTTCATGTGATCTTTAGGAAGCTTGATGTACATTCCCGTGTGAGCACAAGAGCAAGAGATATGAGCAACGCACGTTGTCACATGTCAAAAGGCGTAAAGAGGTAAAGAGGGAGTTTTTTTTATAAGTTTTCCTTTTGAATGTTTAGTGTATATTGCGATCTCACTAATAATCTCGAGTTGTACTAAACTTTTATCTGTGTTAGCAGATTAATTTGTCCCATGGCAAGGGTGCTCGCGGTTTTTCCTTTTTTAGGGATTTCCGCGTTAACATATGTGGTGTTATTTATTTTCCACATACATACTCGAGCTAGACATATCTAGGTTGCGTTACATATTACACCAGATTAACTACTTAAGTAACTAGGCAGGATACATCCTGAATAAAGTCTAGAGAACCACATATTCACGGAGGATACAAGTTTTTACAGAATCTTCCGATCTCTTTTGTGAGAAGGAATGATAATACATGACAAATGATATCATCTCGAAATGAATTAGCCGATCTTCTCCATCTTCATATTTCTGAGATTAATTTCATGATTCCGCATGTGTTTCAATTTGTTACGAGTTTCTCTTCATGTTAATGTTCACATTAGACTTACATTGGCGTGAGGAATTCTTGAAATTCAGTTGACTTCAAAACTTTTACATTAGATAAACTAGATTTTCACCCGTGTGTTGTACGGGTATTATCAAAACAAATTATATATAATGGTTAATATGTAAGATTGAGAAATGTATGGTTATAGACACTTGTCAACCGCAATATTTTTTTATCTTGTCGTGTATTAATACTTGTTAATTATGAACTACTTATCAGAAATTATTTTATTTATTTATTGAGTGAATATATTAGAGCATTTCCAAATATGTAAATAAATCTCACATGATGAGAATAAAATATTGATAAATAAGTACAAAAGAAGTAACATAATAAGCACTTGCTATAAATTTGTCCAATTTTATAAGGAAAATTTTCAAAATAAGTGGTTATAAAAAGATGATGAATGCACATATCTAAAATAAACTAATTCTATCTAACAAATGATAAGATTATTGATAAGATCAAGTTTAATGTGGGGAAAAATCCTCAACAAAACCAATTAATGTATGAGGGAAGGGGGGAAAGTCATTTTGGGGGTTCCTCCTTAAAATACATATATATATATATATATAATAAATTTAAAAAAATATTTTGTAAAAAATTGAATATCAATTGTAGAATAAAAAAAAGTAATGACAAAATAATTTGTAAAAAAATATTTTAAAAAATAAATAAAATCTTCTAACATTATAATCACTAGATTTTCCCCTATCCATTATTTTAGAATAGTTTTTCCCCCTATTTTTTTTCCTTTAGCATTTTCCCTTTGGAATTTTTCCCGCAGCATTAATATTGCACTAATAATCCGCAAGAATTATTTTAATGATCTCCAACCTTTATCTGATAAAAATCTATTTAATAAATAATACACTAATAAGATATGACTCAAATAGACCGCAAAAGAAATTAAAAACGATTAAAAAAAGTAAACTATTATATGAATAACACCCCAATTTACTTAATTAGACGTTTCAGACTCTAAATACTTTTAACTAAAGGGAAACCAAAAGAATTATAAAAGACGACATAAGATATTAAATTCAGACAAAACCTATATATAAAAAATGGCGAAACAGGGAGCCCTTCAATCTCAGACATTTTTCCTATCTAAAAAATTAAATCTCATCCGTTGATAAGCAATTTTAAATGAAGTCAGATTATCACAAAAACCAGAATCTTGTCTTGAAGATAGAAAAAGATAAAGGAAAATTGAAATTAGAACATCCAAATCTAATCAAATCAATTTAAATAAAAACAGCAAAAATATAGATGATTGCAAGAATTACTACAGACTAAATGCAATTTTGACGGAAAAATTGTGGTACAACTCCATTGCAGACTATTTTACTTATATATATTTACTATATATAAGTCATTTATTTATTTATTTATTATTTTTGGATGGGAAAATGGTACTTTCATGATACAGAATCAGAATCGAGCAAATGTGTAATACAATGCGGTTGGTTATGACCCTAAATACCAAATATCACGTGGATTTGAAATACACGTGGAATGTATCTGATACTATAAGATAGAGAAGTGGGTCATGTTCTCATCCATGTTGAAATAACCGCCATTGACTCCACTCTCATGAGTCATGGTAACCGCCCACTAATCAACTATCTATAAAAATGTATGAGATAATTTACTTGATAGGTCCTTTTTTCTCTTCCAAGAGATATATATAATTCTCTTTGATATATAGAGTATACTGACTTTTTCTCACACTTGAGTAGAATCGGGAGATTCCCATCCAATGTTTTCAGGTCTTGAAGTTGTTAAAGGTGAGAGCACTCGTTCGTTCGGTCATTGGGTTTGTTCGTTCACGTTCATACATTTTTCCTGTCCCACTATTGGATCAATTAGCACCGTCTATGGGAACCGAGCTAAGCCATGTCTTGAGCTAGAAGGCATGGTCGTGCACGGGTTCTTCCTTTATTTCTGGAAGAACCAGTACCCACTGCGTTTGTCACGTGGGAACAATTTGCTGAGTTACAAACCCAAGTGCAAAATCTGGTTAACTTGATTCACGCGAACCGGAACCCTGTACAACAGCGCCATCGCTTATTGAACTTTCCAGCTGTCACGGTAAACGTGAACCGTCCATCACTCATGAACAGTCTACGCAGGCGGTGGACTTTGTATCTGAAGTCGTTCAAGCGTCCATGCTAGCCCTTAATGATCTTGAAGGCCGCATTAATGCTTTGGTGAACTGAAAGGTAGATAATGCTATGGATCGAAAAAAAAGGGGGAAACGGCTAGTAGTAACCAAGAGTGATCCATTTGTTGAGGAGATTATGCAGTCGCCTCTGCCAACGCACTTTAAGATGCCCCTGATCGAGAAGTTTGATGTAACAACAGATCCCATTGACCTTGTACATTCATTGCGGCTGCATGGGTCGCAAATGTCATGGCATGTCGAGCTTTTCCACTACATTGAGAAAGGAGGCCCGTGATTGGTATGAGACACTTCCTTCCTATTCTATCACTTCATTTAGAGTGCGTTTGATTACAAGTATAAAATTTAGTTGGAAAGAAAATATTTTCCTCTGAATTGAATTACCGGTAATTAAATTCTATAGAAAATGAATTGCAACGTGTTTGATTGGAAGGGAAATTCCCAAGAAAAATATGAATTACTTAGAAAACAAAAAACCTACACCCCCTATAGGAAAATATTTTCCTTGTTTTCAAGGAAAATATAGTCACGTGACTAAAAGATGGAAAATATTTTCCATAGAAAAAAATGTGAATCAAACACCACAAAAGTAAAAATTTAGGTGGAAACCTCATTTTCTATGGAAAATCCTTACCAATCAAACACACTCCTAATGATTTCGCGACGAAGTTTGCCTTTTTCTTCTCTAGCAGTACCAAGCATGTAACACCCTCGAATGTTTTAATATTTCTCATTATCGATAAAAGATAAATTATTTTGAAAAAATATTCCACAAGGAATACGTTATAATAATTTAGTAGTTGAAAAGTCAAATAAAGTTTCTCTCTAAAATATTCTTAAATATATTAAAAGAATGATATATAATAAAATTATTAAATTTATTAGACGAGAAACAGAGTTTACTTGAAAGGGAAGATTGGAGACTGGCCTCATAAATTATTTTATCTTCATGAAATAGTAAATCTTTCACTTAAATAGGTTTATAACCTTTATTTATGGTGCCCCTTGTGGTGGATCCATAGTACCATGGTCAGGCTTCCGGGACATAGTCCTCTGGTCGTTTGGAGTTGCCACCAACCCACATTACTTGTATTTTCGCACCTACAATGCAAAACCATATATGAGCTAATGCTCAGCAAGTAACAACGTATCTGTAGATGTACATGATGCTTAAATGCAACAATGATTATATATACCGCATGAGCTCATCATCAGTAAGGTCAATCATCTGGGCGCTCATGTCTTGTTTCTAAAGACTTACCATGCCTTGATCGTCGCCAAGGACTTACCGATATCCATAAGAATGGCCTGGCCAAATCATATCAACTGTCGGGCCCCAACTCTGCGTCTAGTATATATACCCAAACAGTGGGCTGTCGAGCCTCCAACACTGCGTCCAGTGTATATACCCGGTCAATCGGTCACTGAGCCCCTAACATCCACAGAGATACGCTGCCCGAAATGAAATATATATACCCAGACGACCAATCAAAATACGATATAACTGTATAGGGATGACACCATCATCAATAACGACTCATGTCAATCAACTTCATGCCACATGCATGTTGTCTTCTCTAACGTCGTTCTCAATGAGTGCATATGGCATGCATCATAATATGCTCATTAACATATCTCAGTAGTACCAAATATATCATACGCAAACGCTTTTACATATACCACAACCAAGATTGCCAATACATGGTCATGCAGTATCATATAATTATCATATGTATCAATCATTCCAATCATAGGGTATGAAAACTATTCATATCTCAAATTGTCACATAGAAGCACGTAATACTATTGTTTTGTATTATAGTTGAACCGTTACTTACCTCAGTTCTTAGCTATCTAACGGCGTTAGTAGTTTTGGCACTTTCAAACATTGCATTGCATAGGCCATCAATATCTCTCACACTTTCTCAGATTTATTCTAATATCTATAGATATAAGATTTCCTATTTATTTATCTCCTCAATATTTAACTAGGATAAGGTAATAATTAACTGAAACTAAATGCTTACTGAGTCATCAAACCCACTCCTTTGAATCTTCATTTCAGCTAACCAATAGAAATTATACGTTTCGTCATCAAATCACTCTCAAATGAGTGTAAGGAGTGATAAAACTATCCACATGTCAAAAAAGGGGCGCCTCCTAAAAATAAAGGCACGACCCCAATTTAGTAAGGGGTGCGGGCCCTCAATATAAGGGAGGTTCACCCCAAGTGAAATTACATGGGGGCTCACCCCCTCTACTAATGGGTGCGAGCCCCTTTTTCGTTTTATTTGTGAGCTACAGCTCCCTTTTTTTCCCTTGCTTTTGGGGAGTGTCAAAGGCCCCCATTTTTATAGGCAAAATTTTGCCTCTTTTTTTTTTTAATAATTTTATTCACGCAGCACACCACAACATGCCACATTTACCGCGGCAGCCACTTAAATATTATTTTTTTATTTTTTTCTTTTTCTTTTCTTTTCTCAACTCACTTTTCGAATTAAAACTTGGTATGTCAAACAATGTTTATTTAATGAATTCGTAATAGCAACGTGAACTTTAATAAAATATTTGACTATAACACTTCTGAGATTAATAAAACTGCTAATTAAAACTTAGAACATTTTAAATTTAACGACTTATGAATATTAATGTATTCTGCATTTTTTTCTTTAATAATAAAATCACATTATCTCATACAAGCTATTTCTGAATTGTCATTAACGTTTAAAATTCTCAACCCGTTGATAGAAGTATTTAAAATATAATTTAACTTTCAATTCTATTAAATGTTCACATGTTCATAAAATTATAAAAATAATACTTTTAAATTTGAGATGTTACAAAACAGAAGAAAACAACCATTAGTTTGATGAAGGTCGTCCAGGGTAAAGATGAATCATTGCGCGATCATATTACTCAGTTCATTCGTGCAGCTCTCGGGGTGAAGGACTTACAAATGTCCTGTAGTTGTTACTGTCAGGGGGAACAGTTTGTGAAACCATGTCTTCCGGCTGCCTTTATCGAAGCGCGCACCTGAGAGCGTGACGGATCTACAGATCAGAAGTGAAAAATATATTGATTGTGAGGAAATGATGGGGTCACTGATTCCCTTCGTGAGAACGCTCCGACAGAAACAAGCAAGTAAAAGACGGATTCAGACAATGGTTGTTCAACTTGACGATTTGTTCATTGTTTGAGCGCGTCAATAAATTGACTATAGTATTGCTCAAATTGACAGCTCGTTCATTGTTTGAGGGCGTCACTAAATTGGTTATAATATTGTTCAAATTGACGGTTCATTTGTTGTTTGAACGCGTCAAATAATTTATGGCTTGTTCATTATGTGAACGCATCATTAGCTTGATGGATCGCTCATTCAAGGGCATCAAGAACGCATCAATAAGTTGTTTAAAAGCCAACATTTGTTTTTAAATTGATGGATCGTTCATCACATGAACGCATCAACGTGATTGGCTCGTTTATTATGTGAATGCATCATTAGCTTGATGAATAGCTCGTTCAAATGCATCAAGAAGTTGGTTGTTTAAAAAGCCAACATTTGTTTTTAAGTTGATGGATCGTTCATCACTTGAACGCATCAACGTGATGACTCGTTCATCATTTGAACGCGTCAATAAGTTGGTTGATGGTTCGTTCATTATTACATGAACGCGTCAAAAAATTGATGGTTTGTTCATCATATTTGAAATATAAAGTATACTGACTTTTTCTCACACCAGAGTGGAATCAGAGAGATTCTCATCTACCTTCTTCAGGTCTTGAAGCTGTTGAAGCCGAAAGCACTTGTTCATTCGTTCGTTCATTAGGTTCGTTCCTTCACGTTCATTCATTTTTCCTGTCTGATTATTAGATCAGCATCGATGTAAGTCACATAGGGTGTAAGATTTTATTACAAAAGATTTTTGAACGTTTTCGAAGAATATGGTTCAAATATGAAACCTTACTCTAACATGGAATCATATGGTTGGTTCATTGAACAGAGTCCATTCTCCAACTTGGATGCACATGATCATTTCTAATGAGCCAAATCTGGCTCTGTACAGAGCCAGATCTGGCTCTGATGGTCAATTAAAATCATCCAACTCACGTATAGAGCCAGATCTGACTCATTAAAAAGACTCTGCACATGATTGGTCCATTGAACGAAGATTCTGCATACTCTGTTACAATAAACTTTCTGAAACCTCCAATTTTTAGATTATTACATGTTTTCATTTGTCATTTTCCTTCTCAATGTAAATAGTAGGCTAACCAAGAAATGTCTAATACGTTTCTGTTTTTTCCCAAAATATTTTTATGTCTATCCATTTATGTCTTAAAGAAGAGCTTATGGGGCACATCCTCTTCTATACTAATTTTGTTCACATAGCATAAAGCCACAAGAAAATCCATATTTACACATGAACCTATATTTATATTCATGAATTAAAAAAAACAAAAAACAAAAAAGTAACTCCATTCTAGTGGACACTTAGAGCATCCTAATGCATATTTTTCTATATATATATATATATATATATATTGGGTACAAAGGGGATGAGGGAAAGGGTGGTGGGAATTTGAACTCGCGTAATTCTAGTAAAGGATTAAACCCTTAACCACATCAGCTAACCTCTTTATCCCCATATTTTTCTAGACTAAGTCAATTTGAAGAAAGAGAACAAAAAATATGGGTAGATTTTAATTTTTTAAATTTTTATTTTCTTTTAATTACTTTTTTCCCTTCTACAGCATTTCTCTTCACTTTCCTTCCTCATGTCTCGTGTAATGTCTCAAAATACAAGTCTATCTCTACCAATCCGGCTATGGACAATCAGGCAATGGAAATAGATCAGTCTCTAAAAATAAAATTTAATCGCTCATGTGACACAAATCTAACAAAAACATCTCCACATTAAAAAAATCCCTATCTCTACCTCTCCAACTATTCTATTTATTATTTTCTTTTCAATTTTCCCTCCCTTTTATCCGTCTCTTTTCCATTCACATTCAATCTAAATAATTATCTTCTCTCTATTTTTCTCTTCCAAATCATCGAAGACTACACCATGGCATTAGATACTGTTCAATGCTTATCATGCCCACTTAACATACGTTGATTAACATACATATAAACGAATCAAAGAGACCAATCTTTGATTTCAACTAGCATAAACACAATCAAGCTTCAGCAGCAATCATCATACCCAGAAATTCCTTGTTGAAGAAATAAACAAGATGAGATATGAATCAACTAAAAACTTCTTTTTTCATTTTAATCCTCAACTTTTCTTCTACTTTTTTCTTTTTACATTTTCTCAAAAGTTTTTGTACCTGAGCTGGAAAGGGAAAGTTAGCATATGAACAAGGCTAAAGATAGAGAGTTACAACCTTGCTCTATACAGAGAGTTAAAAGAAACTGAAACAGCTAAACTGCAAACTAAAAAACCAATAATGATTCAGCGGGGCTGATGGATGAGACGGGGGCTGCATTTTGGACTAACATGCTTCGCTGGCTTCTCCCAGTACTTTGGTGCAACTTCCATTGGAGACCTTGGACCTCTCTCTTTGGTAACATTCACTTTCTTGATCAACGCCCCTGCATCCTTTGCAATACCTGAAACCCACATCGTTACAATGAATAAGTAACGTGTAACATTCCTTGGGCACATGATACACTGACTTCTGAAACAATAACCGAATACAAAGAGTTTTCAAACAGCAGAGCTTAACAGTGACATTTTTAAGGCGCATAATCAAAATTTTCCTTCTGAGATCGGAAGATAGAACAAGAAAAACGTGGCTATTTAAGAACATATTTAAAAAAATAAATAAAAAAAATTAAAAAGAAAGTAGAGAGGAAAAAGATTTTTCATTCAGACTTGAACAAATTTCTTGAAGGTAGATTCTATTTCCATTTCATCAGAAATATCAAACAACAATCATCAAAACAAAAAGCATTCAGAAGTTTATGATTATCCTTTCCAATAATATTAAATTAAATATTGCTATAATATGCTCAACAAGAACCAACAACTATTAATCAATATAAGCTTTAATTTCTAATTGAGTGAATGATGATAACGTAATCCAACAAAGGCACAGAGACATAAGATATACCATTTTCGGGCATTTCCTTGGCAGCAGAAAAATTCCCATTTCCAGACTCAGAGAACTGAAGGAATTCCTCAAACTGAGCTTCCATATTAAGTATATCCTCATCAACGCCAAGGTCAATCGTATCGGACAACATATCAGCAACACCATTGTCCTCCTCACCAAAAATATCCTCTCCCTGGTGCTGGCTAAGCCAATAGTCACGGAATGAAGTACAGGTTGTCACTAAATTCCACCACTCCGGTGAGAAGTCCTCTACCTGGCGCATTGATGCCGGAATGAATAAAGGAGCATTTGGATTGAGAGTGGACCTTCTTCCAGAAACTAAAGTCATTCTTGTTCTGTAATCAGATCAAACCACCTGCACTAGGAAACACTAATTCGCATTAGCATTCAACATTAAGACTGTTTCATGCTACCAAATTACGATCAAGCACAGGGCAAGGTGAAAATATCTGATACCTCGACAAAGATAGCGTTCAACTCTCAAAATTTAATGACCATCAAACTGAACTCAAAATAACGTTTGTACCTCAATCTCCGTTAATTATTTATATCAATCGACAAATTAGTATTATCAGAACTGAAAAGGAATGTTCATTCCCATTTTCCCTGAATCAAGTAACTAATTACTTAAAAAATTGTTCAACCATAATTCAAAAACAAATGCTTTAACCTCACTTTTCCCACGAATGTGCTTCCAGACTAACATTCATTTGAAACTGAACACAAACAATCTACAATCTGAAAACTCAGAGTGTCACCTATTTTCGGTAGTCACAACTTCGAACCCCCAAAGGCCCAATTTTTATTGTCTACGCTTTCATCTTCGACAAAAAGGTGCGATTTTCTTCATGGAATCTTTGTTTTTCTTCTTACAGCACATCAAAGATCAAAAAAATAAAGGTGCGTTTTCTTCATGGAATTTTTGTTTCTCTTACAGCACATCAACGATCAAAAAATATAATTCATAACTCAGATCTCAATATCTCAGTCAACAGATGCTCGTTTCAACATCGAATTTCATCTTTCGCATATCGATTATTTGCAAAATGACATCAAGTATAAAAACAAATCATCTCGACTCACAGATCAATAAACAGAATTTACAAAAAAAAAAAAAAAAAGGTCTAAAAATTGAGGGGAAAAGGAGGGGGGGAAAAACAACGACCGAGTCCACGACCAGTACCTTCCGGTAAAAGAAAATATCTCTATTTCGTCGAACCTCTTCTGAACACGTAAAGAACAATGGGTCCTCGTGGGCAGGCGAAAGCGGTATTTATAAGCGGTCATCCGAGCCTAGAAGGTTCAGTCACCGAACCTTAGGCGCGAAAGCGTACCCGAACCTGCCCATTGATTGGGCTCCCAAAGACAATTTCACAAGGAATTGTTTGGTACTCTCACTCAATCCTCAATTTCAAACATATACTTATTTTTTGTTTACTATTTTATATTGGACTAAATAAACGAGTAACTATCCTTCTATTATCAAGAGATGAAAAAGATAAGAAGTTATCAGACAGTAGTGCTTTCTATTTTAAGCTTGGTTGGTGTACATGTTACGCGCGTCTTTCTTATGACAACTGACAAGTGACCTTAGCTTGTACTAATTTCTAGTTTTTGTCTCAAAGAAGAAATTGGTTAAATTAATTTCATCTTTATGTTTTATAAGACTAAATATACATTAGGCACTTATATATCAGTTATCACCCATTTCTTCTCATTGTATTTTGAACAAACAAAAACTTAATAAGAACTTCTTTCAATTAGTTTCGGATGCACTGAGCTTAATTTTTCTAAATATATCATCTAAATATTTTTAGTGTTGTAATATCTAAACATATAGTTGAAAAAAAAAATACAAATACAAACACAAATATATAAATATATATTCCTTTGGCAATATAAATAAGTTCGTACTTAGAAAAAAACTCTTCCAAACAAGCCCTAGCGACCCTAAGCTTAATCATAGTACATTACGTTGTGAAGGTTGTACATAATACAGCGGTAAAGGATAAGCACAGGTGTATGGTCCTGTATGGCGGGCTAGTGCAGACCCCACCATTTTATTCTGTTCATTGTCTTTTTGTGAAAGGAGATTATCAACGGTGTTCAATGGTGTAGAAAGATCGACGGCCGATGATTCAGACACAGAATGATTAAGGCGTGTTTATGGCGGGGCCCGAGACATGTAATCCCCGTCAATCACGTGGTGGGTTGGCCGGTAGACCACCAAAAACTTTAATTATACATTAAAATTTATATTTATTGTCTCTTTTAAGTGCTTTTTTCATACTAATTAATTGATTTTTTTTATATATATTTTTTAATTTTGGGGAAAAATGATCATCTTGGTGTGTACTTTTAAGCCTTCGTGCAATTTTCCTAGACAAAACATCATTAGTGATAGAGGGTAAAAAGAAGCTGAGTTACCATAGAACCAAGTCATATAGGAATTGGCTCTATACAAAAGTCCGACTTTGATCTCGTGTTCTCGAATTTGATGTTCTATATTTTCTAAAATAGAATAGAGCAAACATTTTCTGTTAGTAGGATCAAAGATGTTATGCCCTGCATCAATTATATGAATATAAATAAACAATTAATAGATAATGTAAAATGTCCGAGAGAAAACATATAAAATAATTAATTGACCAATAATGACCATCCAAATGACTTTTCCTTTTCGCCATTTCACCAGTACTCTCAATTCCTTCTTTCATAAGAGACATCGTCTAAATTTCATGTTTTGCAATATCTAATTGACCGCTTTGCTCAATGTTCACCTTAAGCTCACATACATTTCATTTCATAGATTGTATTGATTGACATTCAATTTCAAAACTAATCAACATTTTTCCATAACTAGTGAAGAGCACGTGCATCACACGTGCTCTAGTTAAATTGTATTTAATAACGTAAAATACTACCACTATTTTGGTGATGTATGATAAAATCTTTAAACTCTCCAATGTGTATAATAAAAATAATTACATGTATACAGATCACTCTATTTACATTCAAAGAAATATGTAAGATATGAAAGCTAAGTATGAAGAAATATGATCTCTGTCATCATTCAAAATAGTAGCCCTTGTGCTCGGATTACACGTGGAATCAACTAGCTAAGCTTGATTAGTAGTTAATCTGTCAGCAAACAAGATTTAAAATGTAGCAAAATACATAGATCATGTGAGCAAAAGCTAAGAAAGCTACATAACCTTTCATAATTACTGGCTGCTGAACTTTCAAACGAAACAATTGCTTCCTTATTCTTCAATGAACTTGTGTCATTCATTGGCTGCACTTATGGCTATACAATTGATGCTAAAAGCAAACCTTACTTTCCTGAAACTTTATCAATCTTGAAAACCAAACATCTCAATCCTTCCTTGAATCCTAAAAGAATGTGATCAATTGTCAAAATATATATTTTTTGAAGTTCACTTCTCGAAACTGGTTTCATACAACACAGTTTACAAAGAAAAAAAAAGGTAATGCAAAGCATCAAGGATTGCATCAAATAAAGCATGCCAATGAGAAAGTAACAACTAATATTGAATTAAAAAGCAGAGCAAATAGATTGTTGCACGTTCATATTAATGGTAGAGAAATGTAAACAACCGTAATACATCACAAGAATTCCTGCACAGAAATTGACAATTGGACTTATATTTTGAGATTCAATACACCAACTATTCCTCTTCAATAAATATATTTTCAAATTATCCATTGACCTTTTCTATGGATTATGTAACGCCCCGAGCTCTGAATACCCGGAACGTTAGTTAAAACTTTTAAAAACAACTTTTCAAATAATATGACTGCTTAAACCAACGGTAAAATGCGGAAATTCTCATTTCAATAAATAATTAAAAACTATTCCTTATAATAAAAACAAATCCCGAATCAGATGGAATAAAGTCTTGATAATAAAATCTTAAAAATTTCTTAAATTAATAAAGGTCTAGTCATTAATCAATATCCACCATCATACGCGCCTCCGGCTCCAGGATCTGAAAATTATCAAATTATGAAAGGGGTGAGTATTTCATAGAAATACTCAGTAGGTTCAGCGCATATAAAAGTCAACTTAGACAGCAACATCACATATAAACATGCAATTAAGTTCTCAAATGGATAAAATCTCAGTTCTCAAATCATGTCGTACATTCAGGATGCACGTTCTCATGCATTTAATATGCAAGTTCTCATGCTAGCAAATATTCTCATTCTTCATAAATAATCTCATGTATATCTCATACTTCTCATAATCGCAGTTTAATGCACATAATTACCATATAAGTTAACTAATAATGCGCACGTTTTTAATAAATAACTTTTCTAAAAGAAGAACCTACCTCAAATGAGTTTTCTCAAGTTTGAGCACAAGTCTTGAAATTGATTAACTACTCTCGCGCCTCGTCTACAAAATTTAATAGTTTAAGTTAGAAATTTGAAATTAAATAAAAATATGAATTTTAAATGTGAATTTATAAAAGTTTTTGGAGTAGAGTATAATTTTCTAAAATATTTGGTGCTAGAGTGGAGTGTTTCAAAACTGAAGGGTTATGATTGATGAAACTGGAACTTTGGGGACTGAAACGGAGTAATTTGAAAGTCAAGGAATTAAAATTGACTGGACCTAAAGATTTTGGTCCAACTTAGACTCTTTTAAAACTGAAGGGGCTGAACTCGGCTAAATTGAAAGATTTAGGGCTAATTTAAACATCAAGCAAACTTTAGGGACTGACACGACGCAGACCCAAAACGCGGGGACCTGGGTTGCAAATTTGAACTCAATATCTTGATCCCTAACCCCCCTGTTGCGATAATCACAGAGAGAAAGAGAGAGGGCGGGTGGTGGGTTCGGTCGAGGGACGGGTAGTGGTGGCTATGGTGGTGGTGTGCTGGCACGGTGGCGGCGGACAGGTTCGGTCAGAGGCACGAGGAGGCTCAAGGGGGTTTGATGTGTTCGGCGAGGTTCGGGTGACGAAGGGGGGGGTCGCAGGTTGGGGTTCTTGGTGTGGCTCGGGTGTGGTGTTTGGTCGAGGCCCGAGGGTGATGTGGATTGATGGAGTCTGGATTCGGGTGAAGCAGCGGTTCAGAGGCTGAACTCGACGGGTTTGACCGGTGGCGCGCCGAGAGGCAGACACGATTTGGTGGCGGTTTGAGCAACGAGAGTCGGTTGCGGCCGAGGGAGTATGGTTCGTATCGGGTTCCGAAGGGCAGTGACTTAACCAGAGGGTGGAGGTTTGGTCGGCATTGGCTGAGCTTGGGGTGGCTCGGCGGTTCTTACGAAGAGGGCAGGGGTTGATTGGATGAAGGGCAGCAGTGGCTGCCGGTTTTTTTTTCTGTGTATGTGTGTATATATGTATTGTATACCTTGGGATTTGCAGACTGTATTTTCTGCCGAATGTAGGTGTGTATTCTTGTGTATGTATGTGGGCGTATTTATAGTATGAGCAGGGAGATGAGTCCCAATGTGCGTGGAATTGAGAGTTTGGGAGGGATTCTGATTTCTTGTTGCAACAGGGCACTAAGTTGGGGATA
>CAVNYN010224581.1:0-50487 GCA_963692815.1 Nyctanthes arbor-tristis
CTTCCGATCTAAAATGTCAACCAATTCCCGTTCTGTCTGAAAATTAAATACTTGACACATTGATATCTGTAGAGATCTTTCGTTTGATTCAGTAATTCGGCCTTGGTCTCTTCAACCAAAAAGCAAAAATTGCAAATCAGTTGGGAAACACACACTTGGATTGTCTACACATGCCAATTAACTGTCTTCTTAGTAGCTAGTCTGTTTTGAAATCAGCAGAAATTATCTATTTGACAATATAAACTGCCTAAACAATCAGAATAATATATCAACAACTCATATCTGATGAAAAGCTTTTCAGGCAAAAAAAAAAAAAAAACACACACACACACAAATACACACAAAGCCAACAATTTTGGAAAATTGTAATTGGCCACTTTATCCATGGTATGATCTCACAAATACATCAAACTGATATAGTCTTGGAACAAACTTTTCACCTTATTACAATCTATACTAATATGAAATGACAATTTCACACGACATAAGTTCTGTTCATTTTTCTAAATCTCATGTATTAGTCTTGTACTTCATCAAAGAAAAGGGCAGCGTTGAGAGAGCCTTAAGGTAAAAAAGGACAATGAACAATCTGATCTCAATAATTTCACGGCTACTAGAGAGTTGATTAAAAAAAGAGCTAAATTGGATTATGCCTCCCAAATCAACTATTGCAAATTACCATGCCATTACTTGTATGATATATGACATAGGAATCATGATTTATGAGCTGAAAGTCTTGGGCTCACCTAAAATACCACCGCCGGCAGTTGAACCAGCCAAATTATCAATTCCACTCCCACTACCAAGCTCACATGGCAAATCAGCATTCCCATATGATTTGCCACCCTCAACACAGCTGCTATTGTAACAACCCATTCCACCCATGCCTCCATGCCCAGCACCACCACCAAGACCACTGCCAGAAACTTTTCCTTGGCCTCTACCTCCGATGCAGCCTGCATAAGCAATGTAAAAAAGGAACATTAACTATCCAAACAATCAATATAGATTCACTCAATAATTCAAAGGAAGTTTTAATGACAGACAATATGACAAAAGCAAAAAATTGTTCCCGCTCCAGTCCGCCAGGATTATAATTGAATAGGCCAAGAGAGATCTGCCTGGCTTGCTCTAAAAATGAGTAGGGGGAGTGATTATTATCAAAGAGACTAATGAACCGTACCCATTCCAGATGTGCTAATTATTCCAGAAGACTGGACAGTGATGCTTCTTGCTCTGTGGACATGAACAACAGATCCTTCAATGGAACCTTGTACAAGAATATCCTCAACTCGACAAATCTGCAGAGCAAGTAATTTTATGCAAGGAAAAGTTTAGGGATCCACCTTGATTAAGCATGACATATAACAGAAGTCATAGAAAATAAATAAACATTAGTACCTAACAGAACCTAAATGAGAAAAGAACGTATTTTACTATAGAATGGTCACCTGTAAGGTGAAGGATAGAGAAGAATTCACATTGCAATCTTCAGGTGGATGCAGGATCTCAATAGGACAATCTTGTGAATCACAGTTTAGCTTCAGTGCCCTACCAAATATCAAAAAGCAAACATGAACAATGAAAAGAACAACACTTTCAGACAACTTGACAGGAATCGAAAAGCATAACTTACACAGTGTCATTTGAAGCATTCCGGGAAGGACCACGAAGAGCAGATCCAGGTGCAATCTTCATGACAACATAAATGAGAAGGAACAATACTCAATACAGTAGCAAACATTTACAGAAAAAGTAAACATGTGTCATATTACATGCATGTATTGTTACAACAATATAAATTAAACAGTCATGTCAAGCAACAAGTTAAGGTACAGGCATGATGGAAAACTAAGGTACAGGTCAAGCAACAAGTTAAGGTACAGGCATGACGAAAAACTAAGTGAGAGTACATTCTTGCTATTTTGCATAACGAAAGCAAATCAAATTTGGTACCGTTGCTAAATAAAGCTTCTTGAGAAAACTATACGTATGGTGAAAGTGTGTCACAAGCATGTATTGTTAAAACATTATTCATTAAACACTCTGGTCAAGCGGCAAGTTAAGGTACAGGCAGGATTAAGAACTAAGCCAGATAAGGTCATACTATTTTGCGCAATGATAAAGGAAATCAAATTTCGTAGTATTGCTAAGCACAGAAAACTATACATATAGACAATCAGATGAAATGAAAAATTCGAAAATTTTTCAGAAGAATACATTAGTCCTGTCAGCTAGAAAGTACAGCAAATTAAGTGCAAATTAAGATGACCAAACATGAATTTGTAAATTAAAAACAGAAAGGAGTGATGGCTCCATGCATCAGTATCAAGATTAAAAAGTGAAAGGGTCAGTTAGTATGATGTAAAGCACATTTACAATAACACACAGAACAGATTATGAAATCTAAAAGTAACAATATAGTGAGTGAACTTAAGAACTTTCACATACATTTATGCTATAAAACAATGACAAGACAAGACGTTGTGCTTCAATGAAGTCTCCCGGTCCTGATAAATTCAATTGGCCTTGACCATGAACACCCAGATTTGCATTCGAACAAATAAAAGACGATCCCTGAATAAGAAAAATAGACAAGTTTAAATATGAATTGCAAGAACAAGATGTTGAAATAAAAGGCCAGCAAGTATGCACCTTCAGAACTATAAGATTACTAGCCTCAAGTATTGATGTCTCAACATCTTCATTTCCACCAGCATCTATTTGCATCCTTGAATTCAGCATCAAAAGCATTTTAACTGACATGCGAAGGGCCCCGAAAACCTAGAAGCAGGTTGCAATCAGACAACTATAGAAACAAACAAAGCCATGTTATAAAAAATTTATCCTTTTTCCCCACTGCATTCAAATCTGGGAATATGAAAAGCATATACTTCCCAAACTATCAATGCACTAACACACCATGGTGAAGAAACAAATTGCTCATGCAAGACAATATTGAAGATATCAAATAGTTGCTTCACAGTTGATCACTCATGTAAGACAATAATGAAGATATCAAATAGTTGCTTGACAGTTGATCAAGATTGAATACGCAAGACAAACCAGAAAACGTAAGAACAGAACATCATATTAAAAGGAAAGGGCGGCAGCAATCTGTGGTTATAACTCCAGTGCATTCACCAAATCTACATGCCTCCCCATCATCAAGAAAATTCAAAGATAATAAGAGATCTAAAGGCCATTACTCACTCTATTCTACTAAGATAGGCAAGTACTCCTTTTTCATCCGTCACAAATTATAGGCCACTTTCTTTTTCGAAATATAGTTGAAATTTTAATTTTCAAATGTAACCCGATTTAATGTGCATTGTTATCAACAAAATGGAATCGTAAAGTGAAATAATTACAACATGAAAGGGTATATTAGTAAAATACTTTTAGATTTTACTTTTTCAACGATAGGAGTTAGCCTATCTCAAAGGAACTTTTCCAATAATAATTGAATTTTCCTTAATCTATGTGAAAATAGGAGTAAGCCTATCTTAATAGGACGGAGGAAGTATCAACTAAGGCCATTCTATAGCCTCATTCAATGTAGATATATATATATATATATATGCATAGATGGTATCAACATAAGCTCAGTAAAGGACTGAAGTTAATACCATAATCTCTTAGAAGGCCAAATGTCTTTTCTCTATTAGTTTCTATTTGCAATCTGGTAAACTAGCAAATATTACATTCCATAACAGGTAAAATATACACCGAGATGCCAGCAATCCAGAGATTACATTAATAAAATCCAACATGTAAGACACACGAAGCATGAAGAGATCCTCCAATTGTCAGAATTTTAAAAGAATGGTCTCCATGTTTTTCTCAAATACCTCTCTTCTTGGGGAGGAAGATACCTTTTAGTACTCTCAATGAACATATACTAGTGTGTTCCAAATGGTTATGGTACACAGCACAGTTCAATTAAAATGTATTGTCTTATGATTTGTGCCCCAACTAGATATATTATCGAATTAAATAGACCATGGACAGCATAAAATAAGAAAGTAAACAGTTTTGAGGGAGAAACAAGCAAGCTTTTGTAAATGCATATAGATGCAGCAAAGTTACAAGTCTGAATTATGGGGAAAATGGAAAGAGAGCTCATATGTTAACTTATAGATTAAGGACACTGTTAACTTATAGATTAGGGACACTGTTAACTTACTCTAATTATAGAATCACTCATTAATAGCTCTTCCGCTAATAATTCAAATTCTGATGTCGAATACTTAGCCAGACCAAAGCTCAACACTCCACCACTCAAGAGGCTGATTTGTCCTTGAACCTTTATGACAGAGACAACAAAAGTTTGAATCAGATTCTAAAATGCAAAATTATAACTCAAGATCAATGAACAGAAAGAAAATGCAGATTTTAAAGGGTCACTTCATCTAATCAAAAGTTAGCATTGCTTCAATAGATTACCGGATGCATCAACAAAGGTGATCAAAGGAAAGATTAGATAGGAGCTACTAATCAACAGAAAATAGCTTTGAAACTGCGTTTAGTTTTGTATTTCTTTTATGTTATTATTATTTAGTTTTGTATTTAAGCATGGAAGAATGCAAAAATACTAAACAAGAAAGACAGGATGTATCTCAAAAATCTCAAAGGCACAGAAATCATGGAAGAAATAGAAGTTCAAGAGGAAGTTCTCGTCATAGAATCTAAGATCTTTTTCTTCTTCACCCGCATTAATACTGAAGATGAGAAAATTACATGAAAAATGTTCTCAACTTACTGAAACAGCAGCGAATTCCATGGAGATCTAGATCTAGGGCTGACCAGAATCAGAAAGGAAAATTGACACAAAATAAAGTAGCAGTAAATTTAAGTGAAGAATTATCAAATTGCAGAATGCTATAAACTGTACTTCCAAAAACCACCTTCTGTCCAGGGATAAATACGGCAACACACAAGAACAAATCTGAAACACTCTCCTGAATCAAGAAGCGGTGGCGCAGGAGAGTTCAACACAAATATTGATGACCTAGTGTGAACTTTTAGCTGACACGGGGACACCTATAATTCAGTGTATGGGGATGGTCAAACAAATAGGCAAGCACTGATACGCATGATATCTTTACCATGTTGTCAGATGTTTCCAGTGGATGGTGGAAACTACTAAGGTATCAATCTCAAAAATAAAAAAGAAAATGTTGACAAAAAACATCTTTTGGTCACAAAGAGTTCCAAATGTTACACTGATTAAAATGTTTCAGTTTGGAAGCTTATCCAGATGTATTTCTTCTTTCCGTATATTTTTAGGGTGATTGCACAGAAAATGGGTCATTGCTTGCTTTATCCAGTATGATCTTTACATTGACTGCCATGCCAAAAACTGTTTTATCTTCACATAATGAACCGTTATGACCAGTGGATTATGTATCAGAAAAAGTAGGTATATATACTAGCATGCAGTTCCTAACAGAGAAGACAGGATCATATACTGGCAAGCAGGGCATAGGTTGCATTTGACCAATCAGAGAGCAGATAGAGGAAACACCAGGTAGCAAAGGACCTTATATCCAGAAAAGATAGAAGAAACAGAGTGTTCCTTGGTTAATTGAATATTAAGAAAAACAGACAGCATCAACCTTATTATGGGTAAACTAATACAAAAATTGAGGACGTGCTGATGGTAAAAGAATTATATAGCATACTACAACAGGAGAGGAAGACGTTTCAGACATATCAAAGCAAATACATTAACAAATTTACATATCAGCCCAAAACAATAAAAAATTTCCTGCTTATGCATGAAAATAAGGAAGATATATTCGTGCAAAATAAACCATGCAGAAGTACAAATTCCCAACATCAGAAAGCAAGATCATATTTTGGTGCATGCATTGACAGGAAAAAGCATCGTAAGTTCCCTAACCTGGATACGACTCCACAGCAATGGAGCAGTAGCCTTTGCCTGATTATGAATATGGATATTTGTCAAAAAAGGCTGAGGAGAGTCCATAAAAAGTGTGTCTGTATATGTTGATTTGTTGTAATTGTCTACTACAAGGCTGCTGGGAACAGCATCATATACTGTACCAGCAGCACCTGCATTCTCTTGGCAGCCAATGCTACTTCCCCCTGAAGAAGACACAAGTTAGAAGCCGTAGCTCATAACTCTGCGATTACTGAACTCCATGATTGTATCAGCCTTTCAAAAAGTACAAATTTTTCAAGGACTAGATACTTCTAATTGGACACACACAAGACAGAACAAGTTATACTGTCAAATCAGAGCAATATGCAATAAAACGTAATGCAACACTAGGATGATGGATAAGCAGGGCATAACAGGTAGCTAAAGAATGAAACTATGAAATGAGCCAAGCATCATGAATAACTCCATGTCGGCTCATTTTTTCAGCATTCATATCAAGTTTTTATGGCTCCTTTTAAAATGAGAAACACCGAACAATCTAGCTCAGCTCAGGTCAACATTCAAGAAATACAAACATGTAGTTTCCACCAACGAACAATTTTATTAAATTTAAAACACCCTTGACAAAGGCAAGATGCCAAGATAGCTACAGAAGGGCGAAGTTCTAAACTCAGAAGCAAACGAAATCTAAACAACTTCAACCAAAAATACACACTCAGTATCGCCCACCAGCTCATAGTGCAAGCAATTCCACCAATGGCCACTGCAAAAGATGCTTATGGATTCTCCTCCATATCCACACATGTACTCATTGTCAATCAACTTTCTTTCCATCCCTCTGAGCCAGAGGCCATGCTAGAACTCCTTCCTTATCACTCTAGTCATGGACCCATTACCTCACAAGCCATTTGAATTTGATAACTCAAGTTGCAGCCTTACAATCCATCCAACAAATTACGCCGCACCACCAAACAACTTTAATCAGATGCCCACAACATTTCAATGGAATGCAAACAGATTATAAGGCCTCATCTAAGCACCTTTAAATTTCTGTACATAAAGCCTCAATAATTACATGAGAATCTCCAAACAGTATGCTAATGTATCTTTGTCAAGACATACTTCATTACCTTCAGCTCAAAAATTCGTTACTGATAAGAGCCAACTGAAATATAAAAGTAAGGCCGAGATTATGATAAATGGCCAACAAGGAGATATAAACATGTATGATAAATGGCCAACATGGAGGTATAAACATGTGTAGGCTCCTTGTCTTTAAAATATAATGCACACCTCAATCTCATATACGTATGACGCATCTACCACCTTGCATTCTCATTTCAGAAGTATCCAGTAAAATGGGCATTATGCTATCTTACCCTAACCACATTGGAAGCTAGAAGAGATGTAGCTCACAATGGCATATGTGTTGTTTAAGTGGTGAACATATTGACTTTAAACTCTATTTTCCAAATGACATTTTGATGACCATCATTACCATAAATGTCAACAGTTCAAAATATGATTCTAAGGGGCCGCATATCGCTATGTAGCACCAGTAATGCTAACCACCCATGTATATGGCGGCACAAGTGGCAATAAATGATAAGTAAGTTGCAAGCACATGTAAGCCACTTCACGTAACTCTTCCGATCTGATGCCACGTGGACTAGTGCTTAGCACTATTGGTGCTAAATATCATTACTCTAATGGGGCCCGACGTATCATGCCTCCCAACCTCGATGCAGAAATTGCCTATATGACAACCATTAACACTAACCAGAATAATGTTAAAGATCGGAAGAGCACACGTCTGTAAATATTGGATGGACCAATGAATTTCTAGAGCTAAGCCCTTGGGAACAACCCTAAATGTTTCGTGAGGTCCTTAAAGATATGTACTTCTATACATATTTGAGATTAACAGTTAGCGTGCTATGCATAGAAAAATAGAGAAGACAAATATTACATAGTAAAAAGGCAAAACAGAGAAAAGATATCCCAGGTCATACCATGTGCAGATATCACTGGTTCTTCGTGCCTGCTATAAATATCAACAGCGACCCTGCCACC
Organism: Nyctanthes arbor-tristis; assembly: GCA_963692815.1. NCBI lineage: Eukaryota > Viridiplantae > Streptophyta > Magnoliopsida > Lamiales > Oleaceae > Nyctanthes > Nyctanthes arbor-tristis. Next base: position 7,982 of record CAVNYN010224581.1, read on the forward strand.
ACTCCCCCCTGCAAAACCACCACCACCACAAGCACTTATTCTACCAATTCCAATCCTGCAATTTAGCAATAACAAGGTGGATTAAAATTTTGTAAAACTTCTTACCAACAAAAGAATATAAACACGAGTGGAGATTTTTTTTTTTTTTTTGGTTGAAGATAATAAAGTGGGAAAGAGTACACAATTGCTTCCAGGACAACGGCAAAAGTAGGAAACAGAACTCCACATGTGGCCATGTAGTCATGGATAAGTAATCTCAAAATAGAAAATAAGACTAAAAATTATTACAATAGTATGGAAAATAAACAAGAATTTTCTAATACAAGAAATAAAAGCTTCCAAAATTTTCTAGCTCTAGATTTACCGTGGACAGTAAGGAATTTCCGTGACAAAACTTCCACCAGATAAACTGGCTTAAACAGGAGAAGAATTTCAGTCTAGAGCTCCAATAGCTAAGTAGCACTCAGCAGATTCCAAGTACAAAGCATAGCTTAAGTCAATTAGAGAATCAATATGTGTGTGTGTGTGTATAAAAAATCTTGTGAGACCTTAGAAATGCCTTGTCAAAGAAAGTCAAGTCAGTTTAACATGAAGGATAAAGCAGCGTGATATGATATAAGATGAGTCATTGACTGCACTTAGGAATCTGTGATATATATATGTATATACATATATATTTTTCCCTATATAATAGCTCTGATTAGACTGCCACATGCTGCATAACCAAGTTGTGCTTCATTTGACTAGTACTTCGAGCTATTACTGTTATGGGAATGTGAAAGTCTCTCATTAAGTTGGATGCAGGTGGATGACCAGCTTATATATGGAAAGCCAAGGAATTCATACACAGAAAACACAAAAGAAATATCCCCTGGCAGTGGTTTTAGACGAACAGCATAACGTAGAAGATCTTGCTAAACCTGCTACCTTGCAGGCGCATCGCCTGGGAGGCCCGGCACATAAAAAGTTCAATGGACCTTTAAGCAAAAATCAGATGATATATGCCATTCTTTTAAAATTGCAATGATCAATGCAGATCACTTTGACGGGGTTGTGTAATCAAACCCGCAATGTAAGGACCAGATGAGATCTAATCACATGTAAAAGGGTCACCTCAACATCCCGGAACCCAAATTAGTTCGCTATCCAAGAGAGCAGGCTTAGAAAAACAAACTTTATATATTTTTCACCGCAGAAGCAACTAAAAGTGGTTTTGATTTAACATTTTGTTTATGCATAAATCAACGAAACATAGTATAGCACAACATATTATCAACTTCATATTTGGAAATTGACTACAGAATGGTGCTTGATAGTTGATACTCTACATTTACTCATACATCAGCTCTCTTCCTAAGCAATCATAGGGTCATTGATCCAAACTCAACTCAAAATCAAGCAGTTACATCAGCAATAACACATGAAGATACTCTAATTCGAACTTACAACAATCAAGACAAGAGCAAACAAGAGAGAAAGATTTACATCTTATGCGCCTTGATGTAGATGCTGCCGCCAGAGCCACCTCCACCTTTGGTACCTCCATCTCCTCCATCTGCCAAAATGGTGCCATTCACCTCCAATAGACTTGAAATCACCAGCATCACCCTCCCTCCTCCTCCACCCCCATAATCATTTTCCCGACTAGTGGTCCCACCTCTACTCCCGTAACTCCATGGTGTTTCCAAACTTGACCACTCGTAGGGATCCCCTCCCCAAAAGTCCTCTGGAGGCTTGCTTTCATCTCTAAAACACGTAGCGCCTCTGCCTCCGTACCCTCCACCAGCGCCATCAAACCCTTGTGGTGTCCCACTAGTCTGGGGCGGTGGCGAACCCGCCAACCCCGTAGTATTCACGGAAGAACCGTTCCCGAAAATTGCACTAGCCGCGTATAACTCAAAGGTGCCACTGAATATTACGGAGTTCTCACCCAGAGTGAAGTTTCCTGTGACATTAATTGCAAGGTAACAACCTGAAAACGACGAGCAATCTATCGTGACATTAGGCAGAACAACAAAACTACCCTTCCCTGCTATATACACATTCTTTGTCAAATTCAAATTGGAGGCTATCTCGCAGGTGGTGTCCAAGGAACCGACGCCACCAAGATCGTCATCGCAGGAAACCGCAGGCGGGCGAGGCGGCGGAGGTGGAGGCGCTGGCGGGGTGTAATCCTGGTGAAACAGCAAAAGCTCCGAGTCGAAATTCGATTTGAAATCCAAGCTACCAGATTCTGAATTCAAACTGAAAACTGAGCTAGGGTTTATGAAGATTATTATCAATATGATGAGGTCTACAATGGTGAAACAAAATGCCGGAAAAGCCATTGACCAGCAAAAAGAGTCATCACATGGAAAGACCGAGACTCAACAAAGTAAAATCAATTTGCATATGCACAACAAATTAAACCAACACAACCCTCAAAAATCACCAGAAAGATTACAGGTACTGAATTATAATGAAGATACTATAAACACGAAGCCAGAGCTCGCACCACGAGCTGATTATAACTATACAGTGAACATACATAATGTAACGATTGTGGTGGGTTTTTGGAGAGAGAAACGTACAGATAATAGTTTTAGAAGGCGACTCGGTGGATTGTAGAGAGAGAAAGGAGCGAGGTGAACGAATGAGAGAAGAGAACGTGGGGGGGGGGGGAGTCGAGAGAAGGTGGCAGCAGGAAGGTATGGCCTTTCTTTTCGTTTTTCCTTTTTCCTTTTCTTGAGAGGTTTGTTTGTCGTGAATATTTTTCTTTTTTTCTTTTTTCTGCTATCATTATATAGGTTGCGTTCATCACACAAAAATAATCTAATTTTTCATTTTTTTCATTCATCTGAAATTATAATTTACTCCCTGATTAAAAAATCGCTCATTCTTAGAGCTTGTTTGAAGTTCCTTCTTTTTACAATTTATAAAGAGAATTTATAATGAGTGAAAATGAGTTACAGATATTTACTTAAAGTTTGAAATGTGTGGTGATTATTAAGTGTTTGTTAAATCAACAATCAAATCATGATAAGTGAATTTATAAATAAAAAAATAAAGAGGTTCAAACAACCCCTTAAAACCAACATCAAAACGTTAGGCAGAAAGGTGGGGGAAAGCTCTCCGTTCCTGGTTCTGTTGTAGCTGGAACCTCTAGAACCACACGAGTCTTTTGTTATAATAGAATTCCAACTCAGCACAGTGAGATTTTGAGGAGAGTTGCTTTTTGGAGAGCACAGTATGATGAAAGTTGTAAGCTATGTTTGAGGGAGGTTATTGTCTATCGTTGGCTTATATGGTATAATCAGTCAGTGGAATATTAATTTTTATACTCTTATTTAATATGCATTTTAATCAATAAAATAATATTATTTAAGCTGAAATATTTAAATGAAATGATGTATTAAGAAAATAATATTAAATTTTATATTTTCAACACTATTAATTATAAGACTTTTAGTATTTGTGAAAATTGGAATTAGAATATCTTTGTGAATGGTGGTTGTAATAATTTTTTGGATTAATTTCACAAATTGTCACTAGTCTTTGGGTTAAGAATCGGTTAAGTTCCAACCTTTTTTTTGACATCTTCAGTCCCCAACCTTTCAATAACTCGCACGATAGGTCCCTATTGGAGGTTTCAGTTAATTTTTCCAGTATGTCCCTGGTCAAATTACAAATTTATTCCTTATATTTTTAAATTAAAAATGAAAAGTTTAAAAACAAAAAATATATATATAAACTTTTAAAAAAGGAAAATGAGGGACCCCCTATGCTCTGCCATTTCCAACAGCAATTTGCTGTCATTTCTATTAGCAAAATTGCTATCAGAATGGTAGCATATGGGGAAGTGTCTCCCTCTTTGACTGCTGAAAATGGGGGCAGCAAAATCGCTGCTTAAGAATGGCAATTTTACGCTCGAAACTTAATACTCCCTTTAGATATTACCTGGCCCGTTATGTATTGGGATGGGCAGGGGGTGAAATTATCCTCCCTGAACTCTTATCTAGTCTGAGACGGGTATTGGCTATCCTGAACTGACCTGGCCCGACCTGATACCATGTAGCATTTTTTTAATTATAAAAAAAAAAAAGAAATTTTGGTATAGGAGAAGTGCCCACGAGGATTTGAAATATTTATACCCAAAATTAAATCAATCTGCCTCAACCACTTTGTCCAATGTTCTTTATGTTTAATTTTTTGCTAAGTTTAATACATAATTCAAATTTTGTGTTTCTTTAAAATAACTTTAAATTTGATGTGTCATGTGTAGTTGAATGTTTAATGGTTTGAAATTTGACATATGGTTGAATGACATTGATAATTTGGGATTGATATGTGATATTTTTTATGGTTTTTTCATGTAATTTTTAATTTTTTTAAAATTTTTTAGTATTTTCTTAACGGGGCGGGTAACGTGTTTTTTTCTTGTACCCGCCCAAGCCTATCTAGTTCAATGAGGTACGAGGAGGGTACCGACCGGGTGTTTCTTTAACGGAGCCGGGAGGGGGCGTGGGAAGGCATACAGCCCAGAATCCTCCCATCTACCAGAAATGGCACGATGTCCTCATTTTCATTTTTTTTTTTGTTTTTATATATACTTTTTAATTTTATAATCTAAGAATATAAGAATACAATAGTAATTTGACTAGGAACTTAATGGAAAAATTAACAGAAACTATCAAGAGGGACTATCGTGCGAGTTGTTGAAATTTTAGAGACCTAAAAGGTCGAAAAAATTATTAGGGACTCAGTCGATTATTAACTCAAATGTTGTGAACGATATATGAAATTTACCCGCATTTTTTCCCTCAAAAATCGTCGAGGTGGATAGAGTATATATACATACATATATATATGTATTATATAATGGAAAAAGGGGAAATTTTTGTTAATTAATATTTTAAATCAAAGTGAGCAATAAGACAGTAATGACAAAATAGCCTGCAAGATGTACAAAATATGGTCTTCTCTCATTCTCAACACAAATTAAAACAACTTAATTAATATTAACACTGTATTTAAAGTAAATTTTTCTTAACATACAAATTTTCTGGCAATTCCACGTGTTGTAGATCACATAAAACCGTGTCGTAACAATGCTCATTGTGAATGCAAAAATTTTTTTGTACCATTATATTTACTTATTATTTTAATTTAATAGACGTTACATTACATCAATATATATTAAATGACAATCTAAATATATATTAAATGACAGTTTATCTAGCCCAATTACAATTTCATTTAAATATATATTAATTGACATTTTATCTGGTGCAATATTGCAATTTCATTTAGTGTAATTAGAAAATCTTTCCCTTCTAAAGCTCTGTCTGGCACAATTGTTTATAATGTCATACCACACCGGCTGTTATTTTTAATAAATTGCAATTTCATCTGATGTAATTAGAAAATCTTTCCCGCTTAAAGCTTTATCTGACACAAGTGCTTATAATATTATACCACACCGCCTGCCACTTTTAATAAAAAAATTGTTACGAATGTAATAATAAATGATTGAACTCGTGACCTACCTATTCAAGGAACATGCTTTTAAACCATTATGTCAACTCTTTTATTTGTTAATAATTTTCATTTATATATTACTATTCTCCCGTGCTTTCACTCAAAGAAAATATTATTATTAATCACATATATACTTAAAGGTTAATTATATTGACATTATATTTTTATTAATCTCATCAATTTTTCAAATATACTAAAATGGTCAAAATTAAAAAAACACAAATAATCATTTAATTTTTAACAATTATAAATATTTCTTTCCTTCTATCTTTTTCTCCCTACGCGCACCAGAAAAACCCTAATCAATCTATTTTAGTTTTTATAATGAAAATCTATAAGAATTGAAAATAAAAATTTCTTTTATTTTATACAAAAATAAATTGCCACAAGTTATTACCCCGAATATTATACCTTATCATCATCAAATAATAAGAAAATTGTAACATCCCAAAAAATTTTAAGTATGTAATCGTTATGTTGATAATAATTAAATACTTATTAGATTATTATCAACAAAAAGGTTATAAGATTATTGAATTAAATTGCATCAAATGTAAAGTTACAAGATTAATACTCAAGCCAATGCCTAAATTTTGGAATGAGGTTATTGATAACATGATTGTTATTTTTAACAATGATTAAATTAGAATATGATTATTGATAATGTCATCGTTCTTTTGACGATGATGGACAATTGTTGAAATGACACTAATTGAAAGATTACAAGATTAGTAATCAACTGAACGTCCAAAATTAGAATATAACAATGTGAATACATTGAATTTCATCATTGTAATGATACAAGATGATCACACCAAGAATTTAAATATGGAAATGTGATCATATTGTATTAATTGAAAGGCTACAAGGTTTTTCTTTCAAATGAATGCCAAGAATTTGGATACGGTTATTGACAATGTGAATGTTATTGTAACGATGATCGAGTAACCACTTGAGATACCACAAAATGTAAAATTTGACTATGATTAAATAGTCACTTGAGTTGGCATCAATAAGTGTTACTCGAGTAAGGCCTAAAGACAAGAATGTGGCTATTAAATTGTATAACTCAAAGTGTAGCCATTTAATTGAAAAGCCACATTAAATTGAAGAACTCAAGTAACATTAATCGAATTGTCATGGCCTAGTCGTAAGACAACTAAAAGTATGAGGACTACTCGAGCAATTTCCACCTTACCCTTCAAGTGTGCAGCACCAGATCGCACCACACGTCACATTCTAATTGACGGAATCTAAAAGTTTATTAAAAATAACTAAATCCGGATATTTTTCGACGATTATAAATAAAGAAGGGGGATGGAGATTTTTCCAAAACCTCCCAACCTCTCTCTCTCTCTCTCACTCTCACACTCTCCATGTCCTTCTCTTTCCTTTTCTCTCCTTCTATCCATGTTCTACTTCTTATTAGTGAGTATCAAGAACTTAAAAGATAAAAGAAATTCGTCTAAATGAAGTGGGAGGAAGAAAACAACCCTTAAAGTCTATCAAACACTTAGTTTAATACTTACAAATGACCATCCATCATATATATATAAGAAATACAACCTGAAACGTCACTTTGATCAAGTAAAATAAAAGTTTTGAGGGCATTTGTCAACAATTGAAAGAATTTTTGGGAAAAGTAAGTTAAAGAGGTGAGTAACTAATACTTTGATTCCCCTTTTTGCATTTATAATGTTTTGATACGATAAGCATGATTTTAATTGAAGTATTTCATGAGACAAACATAGATTTGATGCATTGAAAAGAAAGATTGATTTATTGTATTTGAATCATTAGTTGCTCTATAAGTTTTGTATTGAATTGCTTTGAATTGTTTCTTACACAATTACCTATTCAATGATCCCGGGATAGAAGATTAGTGTAGTGTTCGCTTTGAATTGGAATTATGGTAGGGGTCAACCGGAGTTCATTGGGGGTCCACTTAATTGTACATGACCATGATTAAATTGATTGAATTGATATGACTATTGCGCGCACCACGAGTAGTAGTTTAACTAATGATAAGACCTATTTGTGTATTGAAAGGCTTTATGCATTGAATAGTTTTCGTGAAAATAAATCTTTTAAATAAAAGGTAAATCAAAGTGTTTTGTTACTCACTACTGGCGTGGGACTGGCAACATGGTGGGACGTGCTGGACGACGGCTGGCAGCTGAGCTGCCATGCCAAAAACTGAACCAGGTCCGGCCTATGAGTTTGAGTCTTTCTACAATTTTTTAGGTAATTGAAAATATGACATATGAAAAGCAACGCAAGCCACGGGTTAGAGCATGCTCACGAAGGAGTAGAGTTTTACATGTAGTGACAACTTGTCTTTGCAAATATTATGAATTTAATACATTTTGTATTAAGAAATGTGCCAAATTCTCTATAAATGTATTTAAAATTTTGTATAACATTGTCAACTTATCCTCTAGTATAGTAGTTTTCCAATAATTTGTTTTGAAGAGATTAATTTTACTGGTGTTTGGTAATTAATGAAAAATACATATTTATATAACTTGTTGAGTTTTTTGTATTGAGAAATTGAGTTGTAATGATTCTTTAAAATATAACAACTTGTTAGTTTAAATAATTAGCCTTATCAAGTCAAAAGTTATTTATTTGTTTTTGTACTTCCCGTCCTTGTTATTTATATTGAAGCTTCCATTACAGAATTTGTTAATCAATATAAAATATTCGAAAATATTATAAAATTAGCAGAGCCATGACAAAAATGATTACTCTAAATAACACATTTTATTGAAGAGGAAAAGTAGAAGAATAATTTTAGGGCTCACAAAATATTTAACGTCTATCTTGACATATAATTTTAAATAAATTTTAACTGATTACCATCCATCGAAGAGATGATCTTGCTACCATTTCACCACATTCTAACAATAACTTTCATTGAAAATCTTTAAAAATCTGAATTCTTGAATGCGAAACGATACTCTAGAATTTTCAACCATAAGTTGAAGTCAAAGATCCGTATTTCAGATATATTTTTATGGAATTTTTATCATTCGACTACATTGTGTAGTGACACGAGACTTATAACTTCAAAACATGGAGATCGCATCATTTAAGTAAAAATTCTATCTGGTTCATAGGTAGGTGACAAAATTTTTATTGTAAGAAATACTCTGATACTATTTGATCAAAGACTTCCTTTTACAATACAAATTATATTTGTAAATGTCATAGTTGTTATATTCTTTTATGACATTAAGCATCTAAATTTTTATTAAACTACTTTTAATGTATGATTTTTTTCACTAAATGATGCACGGGTGAAAAATCTAGTTATGTACGATGAGAAGGAGCAATATACTGAGTTAATTTCATTGTCGAACACTATTCTTTGACTTAATTGTCGATTGGGCCATTGTAATTTAGTTTCTATCATTTTAGTTACTATACTTAAATTTAGTTCCATAAAAAGTCAATATATAGACGCACCCACCCACATCACATATCAGTATAATGAAACAAATAAATACCCCGCAATATTTTAATCATCACGTATGATTGTCTTATATGTTTACGGAATGATACAAAATCAAACGTCTAATGATATAAATGGGTTAAGCGTTTGCGTGGTGTGCATCTGAATACATCACATCAGTTAACAACATGCCATATTAACTCACAATATTGATAAAGTGTGCCCAGATATACACCAGATAGGCATTTAACATCATTTATGGCACCAATTTTATATCATTTCCCCACATGTTTAATGTTCACGTCATCAAATGATGTTAATTACTGCGACAATCTAGAGGTAATAATAACCTAATATAAAACCAAGTTAAATTATAATGACCTGAACAACATAAATTATAGTAACCTTATTGACAATTGAGCTCTATATATATTAGAACACCAACAATTAACTTGTAAAGGAAATTAGACCATAATTTCGGAAGAATAAAAGACAATCGTAATTATCTATCATTATGCCTGTTTTATTGGTACCACTAAAAAGCATGCCTTAATAAATTAAATAAATATCATTATATGTTTTAAAATGTGTAAGGCGCCAAGACTCCTGTGGTCTGATGCCATCCTAGTTAGACTCTTAACTCTTGGTCAAAGGTTCAATTCTCTACCCTTACAATCTCTTTTGTAATATAAAAAAAAAGTGTAAGGCTTTTTAGAACAAAATTCCCCCTCCCCCGGGGAAACATTTTTAGAACACAATTTAATAGTACATAAAATATGACATGAGTTGATGGCAAATTGCTTATTCAAATGTAGAGGAAAAATAATAGGATCATTGGAAGAAATGAAGAACCGCCATTGGAGTGATCACATGAGGCCAAAATTGGGACGAGAATGGGAATAGGCGTACATTGGCATGGTTTGATGTCAACAGGAACCTATCCAGGATGGCATGGGTTTGTTGTTTAATTTGGGCCGCTAAACTCACATGTAGATTTTTAATTTATTAAGAGCATTAAAAGCTCATTACTTATGAAGTACTAGAAATTTCTCCATTGAGGTTGTCTTGACAGGTGTCACGTATACATATATGTATAAGAATCCATCTACCTATAGCCATAATAAAATATTTGTATATTACTTGTCGACGTGAACAAATCTAGGGTGAGTTGGCTGGGTTTCAACCAGAAAATATTTTGAAATTCTACATAAAATATTTAAAAATTTTAATATTAGCTCTTGTCGATTATTCTTTTTTTATATAACAGTCCATGTCACTAAAAATTCTAGATCCATCCCTACTTGTCTATTCTGCATAACATTTAGCCATTATTACGTTCTTCAACTATCGCTCTCTTTTCTAAGCTATATAGTTGGTTTTCACCACAAAATCAACACTTCTTTTAATGAAAGTACAAATTTGGCATTTTGGTTAGTAGTGGTGTTGTTATTATTAGTCTACAGAGAGGTCTTCTCTTAGTTGGCCCAAAAAAGAATATACGTTTATCTTCGAAAAACTTCCTCTAAATGTATCTTTTCCACTTCCTCGTTCAATCATTTTCAAATCACTTTTCCCTTTCAATATGTCTCTCCAACCACATCATATTGTCATCTTTACTTCATTTCAATTAGCAACATGAACTTATTATTATTAAAAAATGCCAGGAAATGTGGGGAGAACGTGATTTCAAACTGGTTGAAAATCCTATTAGAGTATTTTTAGACTCCAATAGACTCTTTAAACAAAAAATAATGTTTACTTTAGAGAGCCACATATAAAAGTCTTCAAGAGACTATTTATCTTAGAGCCCGTTTAGTTAGATTTATAAAGTCAATTTATAAAGAGAATTTATAAAAAGTGAAAATAAGTGGTGGAGATTTAATTAAAGTTTAAAATGTGAGGTGATTGTTGAGTAATTGTTAAATCAATGATATGTAAATTTATAAATGAAAAAAAAACTATGTCAGACAAGTCCTTAACTTTTTAAAATAAAGACGAGGGTTTGCCTATTCAAATTTAGAGAGTCAAATTCACTCTCAATTCATTAATAGTTGTAGTTTCACATGTTCATTTCAAACTACTTTTAAATATATATATATATATTAATCAACAGTTTGTCTGGCTCAATTTGATTGTGTATTCAATTAAAAATGATTTTCCCACTCATTGTCTGGCTCCTTTAAAAAACCAATTGATGATGTCATTATTTTATTATTATTATTATACTTTTCTTTATTGTTACATTTTTTTAATCAATTAATTTAATATTTTTATTTTGAAACTCTATCTATATATTAATTTAATATTCCTTTCAGAACTATATTTGCATATTATATTTAATATTTTTATTGACTCTATCTATATATATTAATTTAATATTTTTATTTAAGAACTCCATCTTCATATTATATTTTAATCAATTTTACTATACCCAATTGTATAATTTCATGATTTTATGTTATCCTAATATATTATATTTTACTTTCTCAGCATAATATGTCTGTGAGACACACAAGTATTAAACATATTAGTCCGTAAATATACGGGTGTGAAACTAATATGGATTATATTATATTGTTTTGTTGCCTTTAAATGAAATAAAAAATAAGAATTAATAAAAAAATTGTTGGTTCACTTACTATACTTTTTCTTATTGTTATGTTTTTCCTTTTAATCAATTAATTTAATATTTTTATTTTGAGACTCTATCTACATATTAATTTAATATTTTTATTTCATAACTCTATCTACATGTTACATTTAATATTTTTATTTTGAGACTCTATTTATATATTAATTTAATATTTTTATTTCAGAACTCTATCTACATATTACATTTTAATCAATTTTACTATATCCGATTGTATAATTTCGTGATTTTATGTTCTCCTAATATATTTTATTTTATTTTCTCAGTATAATATGTCCATAAACGCACAAGTGTTAAACATAGTAGTCCGTAAATGTACAGGTGTGAAACTAATATAGATTATACTATCGGATTTTATTGCCTGTAAAGGAAATAAAAAATAAAAATTAATAAAAAAATTTTAGGTTCATTTATTATACTTTTTCTTATTGTTCTGTTTTTCCTTTGAATCATTTAATTTAATATTTATATTTTGAAACTCTATCTATATATTACATTTTGGTTAGATATATCTCACATTTAACTAATGAGTTTGAATTACATGAAAATAAATAATATATCAATCTTGATTTCAATATTACTTTTCCTTATTATTATACTTTTTCTTTTAATTATTTAATTTAATACTTTTATTTTGGGACTCTATCAATATATTATAATTTCATTAGATATATCTCATATTTGCTTAATGGATTTTAATTTTACTTTATTCGATTGTGTAATTTTATCATTTTATATTCTCCTACTCCATTGTATTTTATTTTATCAACAAAATATGTCCGTGAAACGTATTGGTGTGAAGTATATTGTGTCCGTAAAACGCATAAGTGTGAAACTAATATATATTATACTATCGGATTTTGTTATCTTTAAAGGAAATAAAAAATAGGAATTAATAAAAAAATTATTGGTTCAATTATTATATTTTTCCTTTTAACCATTTAATTTAATATTTTTATTTTGAGACTCTATCTACATATTACATTTTGGTTAGATATATCTTATATTTGCCTAATAGATTTTTATTACATGAAAATAGATAGTATATCAATCGAGATTTCAAGATTATTATTATTATATTTTTCCTTTTAATAATTTAAGTTAATATTTTTTTGGGATTCTATTTACTATACATTTTAATTAGATATATATCATATTTGCCTAATGAATTTTAATTTAATTTTGTTTAATTATATAATTTCATGATTTTATATTCTCCTACTTTATTGTATTTTACTTTGTCACTATAATGTGTTCATAAAACACATAGTTGTAAAGCATATATAATATATCTGTACATGCATAGGAGTGAAACTAAATATAAAATTATGCTATTGAGTTTGATTGTATTTAAAGGAAATAAAAAATAAGAATTAAAAAAAAATTATTGATTCATCGAGATATCAATGGACTAATAACAAGAATTTAAAACTATGCCAACAAAATAAAGAATTGATTGTATGCTACTTGCAAATATACGATGAGCAAATATACGATGTACATTAATTCCATGCACGTTGTGTTTTTCAGTTTCTTTATAACATTAAGTTTGACAAGCATAATTATGTTATATTTTATGTATGAAATTTCTTTAGAACTTTACCCGTTCAACGTACGTGTGGAAATCTAGTGGATTGGTTATTCACATATTCAAGAAAATTCGTCTCTCAAAAATAAAAAGATAATAGGAAATAATAAATGTTTATAAAATTTAACAAAATAAAGAGTTAATGGCCCGTTTAGTTAGATTTATAAAGTCTATTTATGAAGGGAATTTATAAAGAGTGAAAATGAGTGATGAAGATTTAATTAAAGTTTAAAATGTATAGTGATTATTGAGCAGTTGTCAAATCAATAGTAGGTGAATTTATAAATGAAAAAATAAACTACACCGAACGGGCTCTAAAATAGAGAGTTTTTGGAGGGTTGGAGCACAAGAAAATGCGATGAATACTTTTTATAAATAGGGTGTTTTAGAGATGCTTTTATAATAATGGATATAAAACTACCACTAGATTATCTTTTTGCCAAATAAGTAGTATGACAATAGCAGGGGCCAAATTCGTGAAAGTAGGGAGGGGCAAAATTGTACAAGAAGCAGCAAGAATCAACAGCCGCTTATTCTCTCTTTACTCGAATATTAAGCGACGGAAATCAGTCGATTGTCTGTCGCTTATTCTGGATTTTCGCTTTTATTCCGTTTACTCAAAAAGTGATCTCTATTATTCCAATTATTTGTTTCAATTCAATGAACTTATAGATCTATTCTGGAGCTCACCATTTCAATTTTCGCATATTGATCTTTTATTTTATCTTTTTGATAATTTCTGTTTTGACAGACCGAGGATGGACTTCATGAAGGTGTTCGATCAAACTGTCCGAGAAATGTAGGTTTTTCCTCTTTTACTCTGTTTCCAGATCTAATAATTGATTTATTAAATCCTTTTCTAGTGTGGCTTGGGCATAAGTAAATCTTATTGCTTTACAATTTGTAAAACGCGTGTTTGTTGGCGTTTTTGGCAGAAAGAGAGAGGTGAATCTGAAGGTATTGAAGGTTCCTGAGATCGAACAGAAGGTAAATAATAGAACACGGTCAATTTTGCTTTTGTAGCTTAATTTTGTCGAATGTTGTATGTCTGATGATGTTCTCTGAATAAAACTGCAGAAGCTGCAGATTATGAACATGCTAGTTCAGTGATTCCAACTGGTGCATTACATGTTGATAATTATGTTTGCAGCTCACTTATTATTATTATTTAGTTTGTTCGAAATACGTATGTTAGATTGTAATTACTCATTGGATAAAATCAGCATACTAAATTGTCTGCAGCGCCATGGATACTGCCTAGGAAATAGTAACTAGAAGAATTTATTATTTTCTTTTCAATTTTAGAAACGCTTAGACAGTTAGACTTCTAAAAAGGTGAAATTCCAGGATTAGGCCAATTGAAACTGTACCTCAGAACTAATTCTACGTATTTTTTTTTTTTTACTTGAAAAGCTGCCACTATATAATGATGGTGACAAAAGATAACTATATCGAGTCTGGCTTTAGGGTTGCTTGGTTTACCTGTTTGCTGCCGAATTTTTGCAGCCTTTGATATTGTTCTCCAGTGTTCCCTGGCATTAATAGTTGGCACTTTAACTTTATTGGCCTTTCCACTTCTATACTTCATGCGTCCAAAAGCAAAAGAATTTGGCAATACACCAGTATGGGAGTATTGTGGCCTGCAGGGATGCAATAAGCAAGTCAAAGAACACCAAATAGTGTGTGGTTGAACTTTTATGCATTGCAACCATGGGTTTTCTTGGAAGGTCATTTTCCTTTTCCCGGAAACATAAGTTTATCATGGGGTGGTTTATAGTCGTGCAGAAAGTTGAAGTATCAAGTAGTAAATGTTACTCCCTCCGTCACAACAAGATATTCCTCCTTTACTTTTTTTTATCCGTCCCAAATTATATTCCCCTTTCCTAAGTTAATTTTTTAGTTTTCTAATATACCCTTATTTATGGTGCATAGTAACAAAGAGACTAAAGTGAAATATTAAATAAATCAAAGGGTATATTAAGAGATATATTGTTAAATTGTTCATTTCCAATAACATTAAATGATGTTTTCTTAATCTATATGAAAAATGAGAGAGGAATATCTTTGTGCGACGGAGGGAGAATTAAAATGTTACCCCCTCTCTCTCTCTCACACACACGCACATTGGGTGGATTATAGTCGTACAGAAAGTTGAAGTATCAAGTGGTAAATGTTATTAAAATGTAGCCCCCACCCCTCTCTCTCCCCTAATCTATCAACTTGGATGAATTCTTATTTCCCTGATCTATCAACTTGGATGGATTAAATTAATTTTTGGTACACCTTTGTGTAAAAGAATGCTCTTGATGTACATGCATTGATAAAACCTTTTAATTGAATAAGGTTCTGGATGCGACGGACGATGAACCTTGGGGCCCTCATGGTACAGCATTGGCAGAGATAGCACAGGCCACAAAGAAATTGTAATTTTTATTTGTGTCCCTGCAGATGTTTTTTTTATAACCTTTTATTTTCTTCCTTGCCACATTTAGCTGATCTGCTTCGTTGTCACATAGCTTATGGTTAAAGATGTGTGCAGCACTGAGTGCCAGATGGTCATGAATGCTCTCTGGACAAGATTAACTGAAACTGGAAAAAATTGGCGTTATGTCTATAAGGTAGCGAATAATTGGTTGCTGCTCTGGATTTACTGTATTATTATTGTAGTTACACAATTAAGCCCTTGTATGGGAGTATTTTTATTTTTTATTTTTTGAGAATGTGTGATTGAGGAGTAAGGAAAAATTGTAGATTCATGTGTACTTAATTTATCGCTCATATGGTTGAAAAGGAATTTTGGAAAAAGTGGTCGAAAGCTCACTACCATACAACTCCTAAATGGAATTTTTGAACTTCTTCTGATGTTATCCTCCGAGTGGATTTTCTCTGCATTAGCATTCTGTAACCTCTGAAATAATTGTTTAAAATTATTCTAAATGTTTTCGAATGCAGGCACTGGCTGTTATAGAGTATCTGGTAGCACATGGTTCTGAGCGTGCGGTTGATGACATAATAGAGCACACATTTCAGATCTCTGTACGCATCTGATTCTGCTAACTTTCTTTTCATTTTTTTATATATGTGCAAGACTTGAAGTAAGAACTAAGAAGTACTTTGTTTTAACCGCTTATTGTTTTCTGCTCACTCAACCTCCTACTTGTTCAGTCTCTTGCAAGTTTTGAGTATGTCGAGCCAAGTGGAAAGGATGTTGGAATTAATGTGAGAAAGAAAGCCGAAACAATTGTGGCTCTATTAAATAACAAAGACAAAATCCAAGAAGCTAGAGACAAGGCTGCTGCCAATCGTGAAAAGTAACTTCATGCTTTTCAGTATCTAATTTAATTTCTTATTGCTCTTAAGATCATAAACTTCGTTGTTCAAATAATTACTGAGCGCTAACAAGCAAATAATTCCTGATTAGGTACTTTGGACTTTCATCATCCGGAATAACATACAAGTCAGGCACAGCCTCATTTAGCAGCAGTAGCTGGAAGAGTGGTGATCGTTATGGAGGTTTTGGCAACACTAAAGATGATGATACATATAAAGACAGTTACAGAAGCAAGGACAGATACGGTGAAGATAAGTCTGAGAAGCCTGCCATGTCACAGAGAGAGACATCTCGCTATGGCAGGTCTGCATTTTACCGCCATTACAACTCAGTATGGTTAATGCCTTATCTTTTACTTCAATGCAATAGAAGTTCAAGTAATAGAACTAGTTTATTCGTGTATATGTTACATAATTGATGTCTTTTTTGTTGTTCAAAGAGAATTTTTCCCCGCTTTTTGACCCATGTTGGTAGAAAAACTATTATGGAGTATTCTTTACTTAAAATCTTTTTGTCATCTATGCTTGGGGACAACAGAATTGATGTTTGTATGATTAGGGGTGTGTTTTAATTTTTCTTTCCAGAACTGTTATTGATCCTTAAGTTGGGCTTTTCTTTTCGTGCTGTACTCAACTTGTGAGATGTATCCGTGATAGAAAAGTTGAGGTTTGGGATATTTCCGTGTTTAGCTCCTCTTAATTTTGAGAATCTTTTGCAGCAAAGATCATGAATCTGCAGTAACTGGTGCTTCAAAAAGTTCAACAAAGACTAGCAAGCCTGACAAATATGCTACAGGTACTTCACAAAGCTCAAGTGTAGCATCAAATAAAGATGATGATGGTGATGATTTTGATGATTTTGATCCGCGTGGGACATCTACTGCTAGTAAGTACTCTTGTATTCTGTAAGGTTTGCAATTCTGTTACCAGCCAAGATATTTAACAAAGAAAGAAAACCGATTTCTATCTGATGCGCATACCCACTTCTGTCTATGTTAATTTATCAATGGTGTTTGTAAAGGACCAGGGAAAATGCCACTGGAAAACACCTTTAGGTATTCTGCTGCCATGGTTAAATTCTAATTGCTGCAGTTCCAGTTATAGCATGAGATGCCATAGCAACTTGGTCCTAGTGTTTTCAGGGTAAGAAAGTGTTTTTCTTTGGGTGCTTGGAAATTTACGTCTGTTTTCTGTTGAACAGGGACACCGGCTGGAAGCAACCAAGTGGATCTTTTTGGTGAAAATTTGGTGGGTGATCTTTTGGATTCATCAGTGCCTGAACCAACGGTTACATCTTTTTCGAACAATGATACCTCAGAGGTAGATTTATTTGCTGATGCTGATTTTGTATCAGCAACACCGCAAATGGAAGCGGGGAAAGCCCCTGAACCTCAGGTATGGCCTATTCCAGCAGCCAAATATTCATTAGGCTTTCACATTTAACCTGATATTCAAACTTTATCCTGGCGGGAATTTTCATTTAATAGTTGATTAGACAATATGTTGTTGCACACATCATTTGTGCACAGTATGTTTTAGTCTGTGACTCTGCCCTTGTAATTTTGAGGTTTCTTTTCAACAAGAAACAACTACATATAACATCTAGAGCTTGTTCACTAAAGATTAAATTTTGCCAAAGATTTGGTTAACTGGCCTAACTTAACCTTCAATAAACATTAAAAATAAATAAATAAAATAAAAATACTACACTTCCCCATAATTCTTCCCTACTTCTCAACCATACATTCTTCCAGAAACTTTCAGAAGCTGCTTTTTTATCAAATAAGTGGTTAATGTTTTTATTCGAGATCGGAAGAGCGTCGTTGAAAGTAGAACGCATTTGATAAGAACTTCCACGTTCTATCATCTGGCCGTCTACCTCAGGATGTGTTAATACTGTCAACGGTTAATTATTTATACGAACCTTTCGGTTTCTTTCTCATTATTGTTTTGTTGATTTTACTTTCTCTCTTTCATTTTGTTTTGGGGATGCAGGGTAAAATATGTTTCTTATGTATTCTCCTCATCCTTCTGTGCCCACTTACCCTAAGGGCTATTTTATTAAGAAAGATATCCATTTAAGTGAGGTTCGTACATTATGATAGGATGGAAGCTGCCTCTAGTCCCAACTTTTGCAACGTTGGCTAGAATTGCTTTTATCAGATGATTGGTTGCCCATGTAGTTTCTTTTCACTTTTTGTTTACTTCATCCTCATGCATATACAAAATCTCATATCACTTTTAAGGGTACTTCTTACCCTTTCCCTTATAAACATACGAGAATCTCCCATTCCCACTGCTACCCTTTCTCCTCTGCTTCCACTGAGCTTTTTGTGTTGGGGGGGGGGGGGCTTGAGATTCTTAGTCAGATATTTTTAGGGTGAAAGATATTTTTGTTCCCTCAAGTTACAGTGAAGTATATTTTGGTCACCGAATTTTTCTTGTTCATTCTTGGTCACCCAAACTCCCTTTTGGTTTCTGTTTTATCACTGAGTCAACTTCCATTAATAAGGGAACACTATTAGTGAGTCAACTCCCTTGTTCTTGAAATAAAATTTCCTTTAAAAAAAAAAAAGAAAAAAATTGCACTCAATCAGGGAACATTTTATCTTAAAAAAAAAAAAAAATTCCATTGATAAGATAAGGATTATTCACTGGCTGTGTAATGTAGGACATGAAAATTTTCCATGCTTTAGTCAGTATATAACATGAAATTGTTATTCAGATTTTGTGTCAGCATCATTTTTGGTTACATTCGGTGTCATTACTTGAATGCTTTAATTAAATGACTTAAGGTTTCACAAGTTTGTTTCATTCTTTCAAAAACCTCCTGCAATTTTTACATATTTTTAACCATTTTTACAGAGCAATGCTGATCTATTTGCTTCCCAGCCTGCCCCTACTGCTGCTGTTTCTTCAACATTTGATTTCTTTGCTGCACCTGCTCCAGTCCCTCAGCCTGACAACAATGCTTCAAAATCTGACGCGACTACTAATTTAGTCGACCCATTTGCTGCTGTACCACTTCACAATTTTGATAATTCGGACCCATTTGGTTCGTTCGCTTCACATCCAGAACCTATATCGATAACATCTACACAGAACTTTTCTAGTGATGGAAGCAGTGCAAATGCCAATGGAACCTCAGTAGAAATCAAGCCTCAGCCCAAGAAGGATCCATTTCAAGTTAAATCTGGAATATGGGCTGATTCTTTGAGCCGCGGAATAATTGATCTAAATATAGCTGCGCGTAAGTTCTCCATTGCTAGTTTTAAGAATTTTAGTTTGTCATAGTTGCTAATGACCTGCAAATATATATATTGATGCTCAACCTTTATTTACCTGCGTTCAGCAAAGCTTAAAATATTGAAGTTACTCCATTTTTATCTCCAACTTTAGGGGAGAACTTCTTTAAGGCAATTCCTGGTTTATGGTCCAAGTAGCTTAAATTTTTTTCGACTTTTACCAATAATAACAAGATTATTTGTTTCAAAACATAAATATCTACCCATAAGCAAACTTTTTAAGCTTTAGCTGAACATGCGTTTGTAACACTTAACAGTGTAGTAAATGTAAAATTTCGAATTACACCATCATCACTAAATAGCAATCCAGCAAGTTAGTGATTTCTGCTCTTTACCGCATACAATGCAGCCAAGAAGGTTAACTTAGCAGATGTTGGCATTGTCGGTGGGTTGTCCGATGGATCAGAAGATAAGGACAAAGGACCAATAACTTCATTTTACATGGGTCGAGCCATGGGTAGTGGTCCTAGTGGATCTGCACTTGGTAGGCCTGGGTTCACATCGACAGCAACATCAGCAGGTGCGGATGATTTCTTCTCAAGCCTAGGAAGTGAACAATACGACTTCAGTAGCTTCCAGAAATGAGTTCCTTGTCTCTACTATGTTGTACAATTTTCCTTTTAAGCATTCTTTGTGTATTTCACAAGAAACTGAACCCAGAGAGCTTATCATATGCTTGCATAAACAAACATTTGGATGATATTTAGATATTTTGTGATCTATTCTATTAATTGGAAGGCCTGGATACATTTTTGTAAATCGTCAAAGTTGATTCGACTCGACTGAAGTCTATGGTTTTGCCAAGCCTTTATTAACAATCTATAATTTTTGGTTAAGCTTCTTTTTTCTTTCTTTTTTTTTTTTGTGTTTTTCTTTTTCCTTTTTTTTTTGGGGTGGGGGTGGTGGGTGGTTAACTTAGTTTGAAATAACTTCTGTCTTCGTACGTATATGGACAATTTTTCAAATTTTATCTTGCTGCCTCAACGCTTTCTTCAAATACGTTGAGTTTTCATTTATGGTTGACTTTTTTATAGGGGGAAAAGGCAATGGTTGACAAATGAAAAACCAGACGCTCCTATTCTTATGGAGGCAACTTTCCAGTGTATCAATGTATGTGGCTCAACAAAAAATCAACATTGCTGCCACGTCCTTACCCCATTTTGCCGCGTCTAATTTTTCATCATATTGGAACCCCCCCCCCCAACCCCAGAAAAAAAACCCAAAAAAGAACAGACATCGACGACAACAATATCTTCCCCGTTACCACGTTTTTCCTTTACAGGCATGTACCAACTTCTTGGTACAATAAGACCGCCAACCGCTAACACTAGTGGGACTATAACCAAACAAATGCAGCCAACAAGACGCTCAGGTTGAAACATTGATAAAATTCCATCTGAGTTCACAGATTTGAATTCCATGCAGAAAAATGGGAATTATTGTCCGGTAGTTGAAGAAGTATTTCCCATTAGTAAAGGAAACTACCTAACTAACTAATTTTCTATGCAATTTTCCCGAAATATGAGAAATTGACTGGATACATCATGTAAACAAATCACTAGGAGTAAACATCTTTGACGTAATATTACAACTTTATCTACATAAAGTTGTTCCCAATGTTTGATGATCTTTTCAGTTTGCAGAACTAAAGGAGCCAAATCAACTTTACACGCAAGCCTTTGGCCACTGGCTTCTGGCTATGCAGAGTCCTGTCTTTTCCTCTCTTCTTGTATAATCTGAAATATTCGAGCAGCAGATTCAGTTGCAGACCTGGCATTGTGCGGCACAACCTTGATAGCACGTGCAGGGTGCTCTGGCTCCGGAGGCTGAGGGCCAGAACCCAGGACATCAATAGGAAGAGAAGCAGATAAAAATGGTTGAGCATTCTGTCTCTCGACCGTGCTGTCCACCGCACTGTCTTGCAGTCTCTCACTTGGACTACTTGCAGTGCTACCTTGCAATTCACCCTCCTCACATGCATGCAATCTGGGGACAACTGGACGAGCCTTGCTCTTTTGGCTCGGCATGTTAAATGAGCTCTGATTGGCTTCCCCACCTGATAATTTACCCTGTGTGCCTAAGGGGTTCATTTGTTCAACGGATGAACCCGAAAAGGTGGGATTCAGAAAGGGCATACCATACGGAGGGAAGTAACTGTGAGGTCCAGTCGGAGGGAATGGATGTAACTGGTAGTGATGATGTGGGGCCGGAACTCCATATGCTGGAGTAGAGAAATTACCCATTACAGGAGTTGAACCCGGAGGCCCATAAACAGGGCCAACGAAATCAGGTCCAGGATATGGCTTGTATACTAGTCCCTCAGACGGTGACATCACCGGAATCAACCATTGTTGCCCATGTGGAGGATTGAAACACCACGGTCCAACATTAGGTTTACTACTCATAGATGGTGCCGGAGTATTGTCTGATAACGGTCGACTGCTTGACGCTGGAACTCCATTTTGTACAGTTGAAAGAGATGCCTTCCCCACTGTATTCTCAGTGGAGCATTCAACTATATGATCTGGCTTCTCAGATTTGCCTTCGTTCTCCGGAATGCTTGGAAGTGCTTGAACTATAGAGTTGAATGGGAGCTTCTTAGCAGCCGAAGAGTTCACAGGTTTGCCCAAGTAAGAAGCTTCCTCGACCATAAGATGAGGCATGCCAGCAATCAATCTCTGAACCTGATATAATGAAAAAATGTCACCCGCAAACGCTTTATCACCAAAGTAAAGTCATAAGCAGAAGACCAAGTAAAATAAATAGAATTCATGTCATCTCACATTAATGGTCCAGAGAACTATAAAAATTGTATTACTGTCCTCACCTTGATCAATCTATGCAACTCAAATACTTGAACAGCAAAAATTCTTTGTTGACTGTAAAGAAAGAAAAATTCGGTTAAACATGCAGAGCAGAAACTTCATGCTTAAACAAAGACTCTGACACTGTGCACCACTAAAAGCGTCATCAATATCGAGGAGGATTCTCTAATTGCTGAACCACATAATGTTAGAGATGGACATTTACTAATATTCTTTGACCAACCCCTCCACAATCCTGATCCAATTTTTCCAGAGAGTCCGGTCATGCACACAATATTTATAAATAGGATGAAGATGAGACTTGGTCCCATAAATTTTGCATGCTCTAATATCAAATTGAAATATTGTCTAAAACCTTTAGTTAGAGAGGAGATGCAATAACATAGAAATAGTCCTCAAGAATGCAATAAGCACTACGAGAATGCAGAAAATAATGATCTCAACCTTTCTAGATAAATTGCATCCATAGATGCCAACTTATAACATCACAAAGAGTCAATACAGCTACAAATTTCTTCAAACACAGGCAGAAGAAACAAGGAAGGTAATTTTGAAGTCTAAGGGAAAAAAATGATCCAATGCATGAGAAATCGCCTCCTCACCTTGCATTCTTAGAATTTCTCCGACACCTTTATGGAAATGGCCAGAAGCTGTAAAGCAACTTAGTCTTCTTAAAATGACTAACACAAAAAACAATTCCCACACAGGAATAGAAGGAACATAAAGCACATAAATAATTTTCAGGCCAAGAACATAACGATGGTTGCTAGGATATAGACACAGAGCAAAGAGGAAAGAGTCTCGTTTGCGTTGCTGATGTAGAATTATCCACATCTTTTTGTTTACTAGTTCCGGAAAGAAACACGAATGCCGCCAATTGAGATAATCCAATCCACCAGAAGGGATGGATATCTACCCCACCCAGATTTTCTCCAAGAAGACTAGATACTAACGAAACCGACCATCTTTGCCGAAAGCTAAGTGCTTGCTCTATGGAGCATTATCTAAAAAGCTGGTCAACAAATCTCTTTCAAGGAGGGGCAGAAAAATGAGAGCTGGCCAACAAATTAACTTTAATACAACCACATATTTTCCATAAAAAATAAAATTTTAACACTTCGCAATAATTTTTCTTTACATTCCCACCACACATTCTCCCGAAAAATCAGCTTTCAAGAATCAAAGTCTACATAAAGATCCCCACACATTCTATCGATCAACACTGAAAGAAGTTACTTATTATGATATCATTAAAAGTAAAATTTACATTCAAAATAACTTTGTTCTTTTTTTTTTTTTTATTTTACCTCGAGAATTTATTTTTTATTTTTTTTTTTGGCGGGATGCTCATTGAGTGACTACTTCAAAAACATATTACTGTTAGCAGAAACAGAATTTTATTGAACTCTTAGCTTCTCTGATAAGACAAACAAGAAGCAGATATTTCCTGGAGCCTTTTCCTCTACTCACACCAGACCACAAATGTATGTATCATTTACTTCCTACCTCCTCCAGGAAAAAAAAAATTGGAGGAAAAATCCCAACAAGCTGAAGGACAAAATGAAAATAAAGGTTCGCCGCCAGACAACTAACCTTTGACCCAAATGTGTACGCACTCATTTGTCCTGCCCTGGTAGCTGAAGAAATGAAAATGCTCAGTTTGAATGAACCCTTAAATTCTGCACCAGTAAACCCACCCACTATTAAACCAAGTTAAGATCCATCTTCTCAAGACTCAAGTTAGACTAAAGCATAAGCAGATAAGATGAAGAACATGTACCAGTTACTTTGTTTTGGAAGCTACTCTTTCTTGTTACCAAAACAAGTTATTTCCAGTTTGGGTCCGTAAAGGAATCTTAAACTTAGTTATTTACAGGCGACTTTTTTTAAAGGAAAAGAACCCCCTTAACTGAACATGCTATCAACATCCTAACATCCTACGTCCAATGCTACCTCTTAACTCTAACAACTAAACCTGTAACAAGTTGTTGGAAGACAAACAATAAAACCACCAAGCTTTACATGCTGTAAGTACTAGCCGGAAGCACAAACCATCTCCAACAAAATTATACAAAACTTTCAAATATTAGGTTTGCATTGATTAAATCGCTACCCAATTATCACGTTATCAAATACCATTTAGTATCTTTGATGCTCATCTTCCAGTACATGGATTTAGCCAAGCATATAAACTTTAAGAGATCCGAGATAACACACTACGCCAGTATCTTATCCAAGCTAACCGTTAACAAATTCATCTGACTGTAGAGAAGTTTCACAAGAAAGCACAAAGTTCATAAAAAGTTATGCCCTTGATCTAATTGGATAACAGTCAATAGATGGCAGCAAACATGTTGAAAGTGTCTTTTATCCACTAAGCAAGATTCAAAAATCCAGTATACAGAGTGCATCAAAATGAACATGGACCAATCTCATCAGCACAGAATAACAGAACATCTTCAAGTCCATCTCGGTCTCTAGGGCAACACAGACCATGTACTAATACAAAACTCACAACGGATGTGAGTTTATTTTGAAGGTATGTGAACAGCAGGATTAAAGCAAACAAGTACCTGTGCAAGAGAGTATTAGTTACAGAGGTGGTTAAAGCGGTACTCGTTAAAGCTTTTTGGTCTTTACATATTTCCACTCAGCTCTCCACGGACATTGACATTTATTATAATTAGACACAAATAGTACCAAAGTATCATCATACACATAAACCTACTAGAAAGTGCCAGTCTGAAAACTACATGATGAATTAGTATTTCATGCCTCCAAAGCAGGTTGTGCATAACATCTTAGAAGAACAGTTCTACAAGACTACCACTACTCAACAATCCAGGTCATTACAGGGAAATATCAAGGCTGCAGATAGTACTACAGAACTTAGCTGGATAAACGTTATCAAAATGAAATTTCAATCATAATCTTCCAAACAGCAAGAGATATTGACACCATTAAGGGGCAAACTTACTTGGCAATAGCTCTTCTGGCTTTCCAGAAATTTTTCAGACCTAGTACTCCTACAATGTCATCGGGTGATATACCGTGTCCAGATACAGATTCCACTGCAGAATTCATGTACATACTGTCTGCCCTGTCTGTATTTACCATCTGCAATGACCTAAACGATCTGTCCTCCCGAGTATCCATAAGTTTTCTAACATCATTCACCGTATTATGGCCTGATGAAAAATCCCTTTCTGGAGTAGAAGATTTTTCTTTATCTATGGCCATACTATGCTCCCTCAAAGCCCCATCGCTATGCACACTGGTACATTGTAGCTTGACACAGAGCGATGGGAGTACAATGTGACCATCCTTTAAACGCTCAATAGCATTAGAAGGACCATCTCTTGGTTCAAAACATATAGATGCATCAGTGTTATTACGAGTCATGTCAATTGCTGATGAAATACAGATTGCTTTATCTACTTGATCTCGACCAACCAAAAATTCTTTCTTGCTCACTTCCTTCGGAATTTCCCTTTCTCGTCTCAGACTCTGCCCAATCATGCTTATCTGTTTGTTTTTCTGAAATTTTGTTGAGTGGTTGGAATTGGGAGGACGGGAGGAAGAGAATTTTGCCCTATCCATGTCATTCACACGATACCCACTATCTTGACTTGTTCTAGCATGATTGAAGATGGGAACCCTAAAGTCCTCTTCATCTAACTTCTTTTTTCGCGCAACTAGAATTGTTGGAGCGCTCAACTCAGAATGTTGGCTATATGGCTCCTCCACTAGATCCCTATGAGGTAACTGCTGTAAGGAAAGTGCAGCTCTCTCCTTCCTGGCTAACTGCGAATATCCGGGTAGGCAGCAAAGATAAGAAAAACAGTTTAAGCCAAATAAAGTTCAAACAAATATTACGATCTCAAGTACTCACAATTCGCAGATGGTGATGGACTTAAGTTAACTTTACTTAAATGGAGAACGAAATAGATAACAAATATCTTAGAAATCTAATAGACCATCGCGGGGACTTAAAATAAGATTTTTTGTGCATGAACTTACATTTTTGGAGGACGCTTCTATCTCTCTCTTAGTGGACTTGAAAGCGCAGACAGAATACAAGAGCCAAGAGAAAACCAAAAAATGCTAAATAATGTACTTTGTCTGGAATATATATGACAGAACAGGCATGGATATCATCCTAACACCATCCAGAAATTAATTTAGATTCCCAACAGTTGAGTGCAAATTTGGGCTACGGACCGTCTACATGAGCACATTGTTTCTCTAGACCAAATTCCAACAGTAAAATATACAGACTGGAATACAGAAGACATAAAGGGAAAAATGTTACATTAGATTCTCAAGTCACCTGGCTTGAAGAAGCAGATGATACTGAATTGGAAGTGGTATTGATGCGGTTTGTGGGCATACCGCCATGAATGAATCTCTGTGAAGGGATACTAAGCTGCTCGTAAAGGGCCATTTTGTTTCTTGGGGGAGCTCTTGGCCCTCCTTTTTCTGCATCATTCACATGAAGCCTTGGAAACATTGGCCCCATAATTTTCTCCTCATCTTTGCCTCTCTTCATCTTTCGCGCTTATCGGCTCCAAGCCTATTTTTCTCTCTTTACAATTCAACCCAAGTTCTCCAGACTCTCTAATAGTTTCATATAATTCACCCATGTCCCAGATAGCAAAATGAAGTATTTTTCCCAAAAGTCCGAAGGAATCTAAAACAAACCGTACTAAATATCAGAACTTTTAAAATATCAAAAGCCCAGATCATATCATATCATTTGCTACAAAATTGAATTGAATTCCAAAAAACATCAACGTTCAGCTTTCTCCCTCAAAACCGTGAAAAAGCAAAGCAAGCGCACTTTGAGTAAAGCCAGATTCCCCACCAACACTGATTCTTGTTTTTTCCACAAAATCAAAAATATCTAAACAATGTTTCAGAATATTCGAAGAAAATTACATTCAATTAATCAAAGAACTTTTGGAAAAGAAATGCAATAGGAGAGATCACAGAAATAGAGGCCAAAAAAATTGTTTGGAAATTCGGAATTCCCTGAAGGGCAAAAATGAGATGAAAAGAGACTGAACGAAAAGGTGGAAGGGTGCAGAAAGGGCGATTCTTCGTGGACCCATAATTGGATAGAAGTGAAGAACGTGGATTTTTGGAAGCTCCCAAAGAAGACATCAACGTGAAGAAAAATATTTGTTAGGGCATTAGCTACTAGATTATCGTGTACAGCTGGAAATCTGGCGATTCATTTTTCTATTTTTTTTTTTTATTATTTTTCTTTTCCCTGTATGGTGCTTAATTATTTTCGACCAATTGGACATTCTAATTTTGATTTTGAAGGTCTAGTGCCATTACAATATGGATTATTTTCACTCTAAGTCCCTAATTTTTAATTTTATATTAATTTTATCCTCATTCTTTTTTAAACCTACTAATTCCATAACCTTTCATTTATTATCGTATTACGTCTTCACCGTTACATTACATCCTCAACCTTTCAATTTTCACTATTAACCCCTATAAAAATGACTATTATACCCTTGATCTTTATTTCCACTATAGGTCCTCAATCTTTTAATTTCTATATAATTTTTCTATTATTTTTGAGCGTGTAGAAGTCCAACATTTTATTTTTTGTCATCTTATATCTCTATTAATAGTTTTCATACTAACATTTTAATTCTTACTGTTAATATCTATTAAAATTCTCTTTCAATTGTGTTAGAGCATATTAGAGTGTGTAAATTTTTTATTTTATATTGTTTATTATATTTTATTTAAATAATTAATGATGTAATAAAAATTTTAATAGATATTAACAGTAAGAATTAAAATATTAGTATGAAAAGTGTTATTGGAGATATAACATTTCTGTCCTCAATCTTCTAATTACTAATATCAATTCTAATTAAAATTACCATGAAACTTTTAATTATTTAAATATAAATAAAAAATAAAGAACAATATAAAATAAAATTCCAAATATCCTTGTCTGTAGTGATAATAAACAAACTCAATCTACACCAAACTTAATGAATATCTAATCCGCATAAAAAAAATTTTTGACCTTAGAGTCAATACAATAAATCATAATTACATATCACATAGTGGATATAAATCAACGTGGATCTACAAAAAAATTATTTTCAATTTACAAAAGTGAAACCGAACACTAATGCACTAATTCTAATTTTTTATGGATTTACAATTAGTAGATTATATTGGACTGAGACGGATAACAAATAAGAGCAAATTAAGGTGAAAATAAAAAAAGAGACAAGAAATTCAATTAGAATTAAAGCATTAGGGTAATTTTTTTTTTATAAATCAAAAATCACTTCTGGGCAGATTTACCCAATCCTTATTCATCATGTGATATGTGATAATCAAGAAATCAGACCCGATTCGCCACGTTTATACTTAGATTGATGACCGTCTTCGACATATATTTGATATCCATCGAATCCGTTATAAATCGAGTTTTTTTATTATCATTATTTCTGACTGTTGTCATTGAATTGTGTTTGAGTATGTTAGAATTTGTGAATTTCTTATTTTATATTGTAAGTTTTTTTTTATTTAAATAATTAATGATATAACAAAAATTTTAATAGATATTACAAGTAAGAATTAAAATGTTAGTATAAAAAGTATTAATGGAGATATAACACGATAAAAAATAAAATGTTACGCTTCTAAGCACTCAAAAAATAATGATGACAAAATTATATAGAAATTGAAAGGTTCAGGATCTATAGTGGACATAAAATATTAAGGATATAATAGTAATTTTGATAGGAGTTAATAATAAAAATTGAAATGTTAGGAACGAAATGTAACATTGGGGACGTAATGCGATAATAAATGAAAGATTGGGGACTTAGTAGGCTCAAAAAAAGAATGAAGACAAAATTGATACAAAATTGAAATGTTAGAGACCTACAGTGAAAATAACTCTTACAATATCAAATAGATAATGTGGTAGGATATAATTTGTGGAGTCATGATATACTCATTAAATATGTATTTTATTTTAGGTTAGTTTAACAAATCATCCTCAACCTTTAAGTTAAATACGGTTGAGTCCCTAATATTTTTTTTTGACCTCTTGGGCCTCTCTCACCTTTCATAAATTCACACGAAATGTCATTTTTTATGAATTCCGTCAATATTACCGTTAACTTTTTAATAAAATTATCATTATACTCCTTAACTTTTTAATTTTAAAAATCATTCCGACAGTTAACTGACCATCGAAATGTTGCCATTTCTAACTGTCAAAAAGGAGGGTGAATCCCCACATGGGGATTCACCTCTTTTTTTGGCCATTGAAACGACAGTGCTACTTGAAACTGCAGTAGAATCCGCTACCATTTCTGGCAACACCGTTGCTGCCAAAAATGGCATTATTTTGTTGTCCTCTTATTGGCCGCTGGAAACGACAATATTCTGACGGCCATCTCTCAGCAAAGAACTTGGGTTGGGGGAGTGGGTGAGTGTTTTCTCTTTTTTTTTTTCAACTTTTTATTATTTTTAATTTTTTTTAAATTAAAAAGTTAAGGGATAGAAAGGCAATTTTATTAGAAAGTTAATAGGAGTATTGACAGAATCTGTCAAAAGGAACTTTCATGTGAATTTATGAAAAGTTGAAGGCCCATGAGTTTGAAAAAAATTTAGGAACCGAGCTGATACTTAACTCAATATTGGAGAGGATTTGCGAAATGAACCCTTGTATTTTTCACCAAATAAATTACTGTTACTGTTGAGCTACATTTTAAATTACTCTTATTACTCCCACCGACATAGTATGTAATCATTCTTCATCTGCCCCGAATCATAGACTACTTTTAATTATTATAGATATACAAGTTGTATACCCGTACATTACATGGAATAGAATAATTAGCTAAAAAAATGCTTGATAATTTAAAGAACCAAATAATCGCAATTTTATTGTATATTAGTCACTCATTTACACATATTACTAATAATTACAATTTTATTGCATACAATTCTTTTATTGCATACAATTCTTTCACTTGGTACAAAACTAATTAAATTGTCATTCATAAAGCAATACTTTAAACTAATAAAAATGAGAATTAATAAGGAATTTTTTAATACAAATTCAATTTCACATTGAGTATGAAAGCTAAGAAACCATAGAAAAGAGAGCATATAAAATTTATGTAATTCCAAAATTATCATACACTCATATCTTTGTTCAATAAGTATAGTCCAAAAACTCTAAGAAACATGTAGGGTATGAATGGTATTTATTTATTAAAATGAATTCTTTACTATATTCATTCTCTACCATATATTCTTGAAAAAAAATTCCGCATCCCTTCATAGAGTGTCATATATTCTTCAAAGAAATTACTATTCCCTAAATTCGTTCTAAAAAAATCTAAAATACACACCCTCATATTACAAATGACACAAGGGAAGTGATATTACAACAAATGATAAACTCTATATTATTTACCATAACATTAATTTTTAGCCACTTTAAAAAAATTTTTTATTTTTATTCTAAATCATCAACATCAAATATTATTATTGTATCTCCTCAACGTAAATTTTTACCTATATTCAGGTTTCTACAGATAAAATAAAATAAATAAATTAAGTAATGTAGCAAAAATATAACCGTAGGTTTTATGACATATGATTTATCATATTGAATTAAATTAAATTAAACGTTTTGAAACTGATTTAATTTTAACCACTTTCCACACTAAAAAAATTAAAAGAATTATTTATTTTTATTCTAAATCATTATCATCATCAAGTATTATTACTATTATATCCTATTTACTTAAATTTTTACCAACATATAGGTTCTCATAACAAAATAATAAATTAAGTAATGTCTTAAGCATTGAGTCATATGTTTTATTTTATGATATGTGGTTATCATATTGAATTTAATTAAAGTAAAAGTTTTGAAATTGATTTAATTATACTTCTTTATTATTATATTATTATTATGTCAACAATCCCACGAGTAGGTACTTAATCGAACTGATAAGGAAATCTCAATTACCCAAGACTTGAAACATGTCTGTCAACTATTAGAATTTCGAAGATATATAAAATCTTTGAAGATAGCCTGAAAACTTATGTAATATATACCAAATACTAATGGATAACAAATAGCGTACAATTGGATATTAATTTGGAGCTTAATTAGAAATGTGCATATATATTTTTATATAATATATATGTACGAAAAAAATATAAGATTGGAAATTAACTTACAATCTCTAAACTTATATATTCATATAATATATATATATATATTAATATAAAAATGTGTATACAACTAAAAGCATATAAAATAAAAACATACATAAGTGAAAGAGTAGATATATACTTATATATATTTATTTTTTAAAAAAAAAATCTCGACTTGAAAATCTAAACCCGAGAGATGACTTTTATTATATATATGTATATAAAATATAAACATATATATATATATATATATGAAAGATATTGGAGATTTAATTTGAAGTTTAATTAGTTAGAAATGTGTATATATATTATTAAAATAAAACAAATAAAAAAGAGGCATACACAAGTAAGATAGTGGCTTTGACAGGTAACCTACATATGGTCACTATCCTAATTTACTATATATATAAGATTTGAAATAGAACAAAAATATTGTAACGTGAATTGTTATCAATTAAAATAAAAATACTGTAATAAAGTGAAATCATTGGTTAATGTTAAAGGTATATTACGAAAAGATTCTCTTATGGTGTGTTTGACTATAAATTATTTTCATCTAAATTTTCTTAATTTAATTAAATACACTTTTATTTTTCATGGAAAATATTTTCTATCTTAGGCAAAAAAGTAGAGATTTTTCTTGAAATCAATGAAAATTAATTCACATTGGGGAGATGAGAAAATATTTTTCATACAAAATAAATTTCAGTTCATTTTCACCCCGATAATTAAGTGCACCTTTACAGGCCAAATTTATTGTCTAAATTGAGATATTGTACACATTCGTCCTTTTTTTTTTTTCCTTTTTTCCTTTTTTGAAGATAAAGAATTAATTCTCATTAGAATATAGATCATGAGTTACATCAAAAGAGATAAACAAGTGGAGCCAACACGGGGAATAAGTAAGGGCGCAAAAGCTAATATATTCTCTAGAGCGACGGGGTAAAGTATGTGTAGCGATATTTGCACTTCTACTAACATGATTAACTCTAAAACGAGACTATCCTTCAAAAGCTCCTTGCAATCGTGAATACGAAGTCCAAATTTCGTATTGTCTTCCTCTCTAGCCAATGTGTCAACCACCAATTTAGAGTCAATCATGATAATATTTGTCCTATTTTTTTTTTTTTATAATGCCCATTATTGGAGCCTTACGATACATTCATCTTCTTCCATGGCACGTGATACTATAATTGAAACAAAGAGTTAAAATCCTGAGGCGTTATAGTGTATTTGGCAAAATCATATCAAATCCATATTTATACATATATATATATATATATTAATCAACAGTTTGTCTGGCACAGTTATTCAATTATCTGGTACAATTGAAAAAATTATTCCCGCCTAAAAAATGTATGGCACTATAGCTTAATTTACCAGATTCTACTTTTAGGCTTTTGGGCTTTGATTTAATTTTAGGGCTTTATTTTTCTTTTTGTGGATCCTGAATGCTAGTTATGTAACATTCCATGTAATTTTCCTACTTTAATAGTGGCACTTTCCGGATAATGATTGGTGTTAACATTCAACTCTAATTAATCGATGAATAATCTTATAACTGGGTGACTAGTCGAGACATTTTATAAGAATTTGAAGACATTTTGTTTGTTTGACTAAAATAAAATAATTACTTGAATTTATGTCAATTACCCCACCAGTTACGGAGAATTGCTAAGAGAACAACTAAGTTCAATCGGGTAGTAAATTTTGGGACTGAAGAATGTTTAAAGTAAAAATGCTGTGTCCCATTAGTATAGTCAAAAATACAAGGACTTAATTATAGAGTATAATAAGTAAAGGGATTTATCAAGAAATAAGTGGAAAAAAATTTAGGGACACTTGTATCCAATGGAAATTTCTTATATGAACTAAATCTATACAGCACACTTGGAAACTTGATTTGTGGAAATGAATTCTTGTCCCTCCAATTAGACCCATTATTATCGGTTACTTATAAATTATCTAGGAACATTTAGACATTTTATCATAGGTAGAACCCAAGAATTTTTAGGAAATAGTTAAGCAAAATTCGTCCATAAATTGTGCAAGGACTTGAACATCACCAAAAGACCTTCAAAAACACTCTTTTAACTTTTCAAACAAGGCCTCGTCCATATACATATTGAACCCTCATTCTAAAGGCTACTTTGGTTGAATATACCAAGGATTTGAAGGTATTTTGTGACTCACTAACATCCACTCATCTTTAAAAAAAACATAAGAGCCAAGGCGAGTAATTCATTACTTTGCTTTCCTTTAGCATGCATAAATTTCAAGCAAGTTCCAAATAAAAGCATGTGTTTTGGAAATTGTTAAAATGTTTTCTTGCATAAAGATTATTAGAGCCCTTCTACCCATTTTGTATTGTTTGCTTTGATTTGATCCATGCTATGACTCCAAGATAGGATGAGTAGTATGGAAATTTGCTATGAAATAATGAATAATTGTCAACCCGGTAAAGGTCAACCGGAAATTTGTTATGAAGCTACTGTATTGCTATTACCATCTTGGTATTTGAAAGGCAATAAGACACCATGTGTAGTAGGAATTCTAGTAATTGGGGCCCTATAATGCATTAAAAAGGTTTATGCATTCTAATATTTCTTAAATTTGTGACATGAAATATTTTTTTATAATATTATAGCAAACCAAAATAATGTATTACTTACGAGGTATTTTATACTCATTTAGTGTTTTTTATCTTTTTTTTTATAAATGATCTAAGAACTTATGAGAGGCGAATAGAGAAGTGGAGACTCTCCTATGATGCAAGTATGATAATACATATGATTGAGACCGACTTTTGGGCTTACCATGAGCATGCACCAGAGTTCCGGATGTACTTAGGGACTTCGTATGAGTACAATATATATTGTGTCTACACCCTTACCATCCTTTACTATGATGAGATTTGGAAAGACAAGCCAATGTTTTTGGTTTAATTCTAATACAATACTAGTATAGTAAGGAAATAGAGATTGTAGCATAAATATATAAATGTATGAATAAAGTAAAGATGTGATATGTAATGTAATGGTATAATTAGAACTTTTGTTTAGATTGGGGTTTTCATTTTCCATATAGAGACCCCCAATCTTCTATACGGTTAGTTAATGAATAAAATAGTTTTTATGTTTGGATTTTGTTGATTGTGTATATTTACTAAAATGTTAACTCTTGACAAGCTTGTTTCTACATTACTTTCAAGTGAAACATTCATACAATCAAATTAATAAACATAAGAAGAATTTCTGGTGACATGGACTTCAAAATGTCCCTATGAGTATAAACATCTCTTTGAAATACAAAAAGATATTTCATGAATAACATAATCCTAGGTGAAAAGAAAGGATCTAATAATATCACTATCTAGATAAGAACTTATGAAACTTGTTTGATTGACATGTCACGACCCTCGTTAGCCTTTGTTCCATTAAAAGTCTATTAAAAACTTCCGCCATCGATTAAAAAAATAACTTAACATCATGTGGTAAAATAATGGGGGTATGACAGGTCATTCTTTCATTTCACTCATTTCCACTATCCATGCCTCCTTACGGGTGTTTTTATGTTGAGAAATAAACCAAATGCATTTACTTATTATTGATGGTGTGTCTATTTGACATGATACAGATATTTTACATGACTTATATAGGTTGGGAGGATACATGCAATCTTATTGGCACTTTGAAGATCAAATACGTGAGCCAACCTGTACATAATGAAAAAAATTTCAGTACAGAAAGATGACACTATTTTGACGTTGTCTTAATTTGTTTTGTTTTCAATTTTTTTATTTGTTTAACTTTTCTAGGTTTTTTGCAGCCGAATCATTTTCTTCGATTTTTTCGCAGCTTTATCCAGATTTTCTAGGTTTCCTCAGAAAAGTTTATATTTTCATCTTATGAGGTTGGGGTCAAGACAGGGTGTTATTATATTTATAGTTTTGAGCTTTGATTCAATTTTACGGCTTTACTTCTTTTTTTCTAGATCATGAATTTTCATCTTAGTTCTGAGGTTGGGTTCAAGACATGGTGTTATTATATTTATAGTCTTGAGCTTTGATTCAATTTTACGGCTTTACTTCTTTTTTTCTGGATCATGAATTTTCATCTTAGTTCTGAGGTGAGGGTCAAGACATGGTGTTATTATGTTTATAGTTTTGAGCTTTGATTCAATTTTATGGCTTTACTTCTTTTTTTCTGGATCATGAATGTTGACCCTTTCTTTATTTCACCCATTTCCACCATTCATTCCTCCTTACAGGTGTTTTTATATTAAGGAATAAACCAAAAACATTTACTTATTATTGATAGTGTGTCTATTTGACATGATACAGATATTTTACATGAATTTTATAGGTTGAAGGGGTACATGCAATAATGAATGAGATTTTGTTGGCACTTTTGAAGATCAGATACGTGAGCACATCCTGTACACAATGAATAAATTTTCGGTACAGAAAAGTGACACTAATTTGGCGTTGTCTTAATTTGTTTTATTATTTTTTTGTAATTATAATATAAATCTATGACTCGATGGACATATTGCAAAGATGTTTGTCTTAGACTGTTGCAAAGAATTCTCAAAACGGACAAACTATAAATGTTCTCACTATGTCATTACTGAGATTAGCTTAATTAATTGATAGATGGCATATGCTGGTCTTTGAAAAATATCTCATTCATTGATAGGATATCAATAAAAGAGGCATTTTTCAAAGATCATATAACTAAAAGAGGTATTTTTACAAACTTCTACATTAATTATGACTATAGAAAAATTCATTAGCAAATGCTTCGACCATGATTTAGGTTGAAAATCAAGCAGTTGTGTCATGGGAGGTTCAAAGGGGATAAATGCTATGATTTATTAAAATTTATTCTCCATATTTCATTTTTTTTCCTGTCACTGATGAGATTTATCAATAAGGTGTGCTTTTAATTGCTCTTTCCATCTGTAAATACTAATAACCTATCTTTACTAATTATTCACATCAGTTGTCTTTAATTTATTTGTATTTTATTTGTTAGAAGACTATATCCACTAGCTTGATGCATAAAATACTTTACACATTTTTTCTTCATCTCACATTTAAAATACCATAACACTATATTTGATTAATTGTCATTTCACTAGATCTTGCACGAGTCGAAAATCTAGTTAATATATAATACAAGAGTTATCTGGCGCAATTAGAAAATGTTTCCCGCTTAAAGTTCTATATGATACAATTGATTATAATGCCATGTGACATTAAACTCATGATTTATATGTTAATAATAACATGCTTTTAAACTATTATGTCAAATTTTCTGTTTGTTAATAATTTTCATTTATATATTACTATTCTCGCATGTTTTCACTTAAAGAAAATATTGTTATTAATCAAATGAGAAATGCTAGATGAACACCTCATAGGGACACTTTACTAGACACTTGGTACGAAATCGCGATATATTGCAAGAGCGCGAGTTTTTGGAATTTGAATTTATCACGAGAAATTGACTAAATTAATCTGTATTCAATCGTTCGCAAACCCAAAAACCCCAAATTTCATCACTTCTTGAAATCAAACCCCTGCAAGCCCAAAACCCATGAATTTTTATCCAAAAAAATTGAATTTGTGCAACAACAATCCAAAAAACATACATATTTCGCTTGGGCACAGCAATCGAAGCTAGCATTGGAGAATCAAAGCTCAAAAAGGATTCGAAATCGAAGGAAAATGCGGGCTGAAGGCAAGGACGAGCTGTCGGAATCCTTCTTCCCCGTTCTTTGATCCTTGCCGTCCATATACTCCTCACATTTTTTCTCCCCGCCGGACGGTCTTTCTTCGTCTACTGATCTATTGTATTGCAAAATGCAAAAGGAAATTCATACAATTGATGTTGGGCTTTGCTTTGGGACTCTTTTTCGTGTATTGTTTGACCGCAATAGCTTTCAACTGCCCCACTGAACGTTAATTGAGGAGCGGAGTTTCGCCTTCAACCTTAAAACATCAATTTTATTTTCAGATTCAACTTATGGCATGAACGCGTAATTGCTCTATAAATTAAGGGTATATTTGTAATTGTATCTTAGAGGTGTCTATTAAAGTGTCTCAACAAGGTGTTTATGTAACATTTCTCTAACCAAATATATACTTAAAGGCTAATTATATTGATATTATATTTTTTTATTAATATCACAAATTTTTTAAATATATTAAAATGGTCAAAATTAAAATAACAAATAATCATCACATCTTCAAAATTATAAATGTTTTTCCCTTCTTATCTTCTTTTCTCGACGTGCAGTACAAAAAACTAGTCAATCTATTTTAGTTTTCCTAATAAAAAACTATAAGAATCGAGAATAAAAATTTTCATTTACTTTGTACAAAAATAAATTGTCACCAGCTATTATACTAATTAATAAATCAGTTTTTTTTACAATATCATAAGTCATTTTGTCTTTAGCATTTCTAAATTCATAAACCTATGAAATTGGAAATCCTCAAATTCTTATATTTGATTAAAACTCAATTTTACTTAAAATTCCTCACATTATAATATCCACAACACAGTCTTAGAATTTTTTTATAATTATAATTATTACGCCTCTAACTATTCTCATTGTAAAATCAGGTTTTTTTTAAGGATTATATTTGTTATTTGCTCGACTAAAATAGTAATGTGGTATTATAAGTATTTGTACAAAATAAACTGAAGTATCACTCAGTTAAAAATGTATATGGGGAAATGAGGTATTATTTGGTTAAAATAGTATGTGGGAGTACTTTCTTATAAGGTATGAAAATTTTTATGTGAACGGGTATCGAGTAAATACGGGTACGTACATACCCGATATATATTATTAGACTGTTAACTAATAATATTAAATAAGTTAGATGATATAAACATAAAATATAGTAAAACATTAATTGAGTACATAAACAGGAAAACTATTAGTATATTTTTTTATAGAGTATGTAAATAATTTACTTTTTTGTCCTTTTTCTCTATAGATGTGAAACATGTAAAATATCGATTGAATTCATATTGTTATTTAATTTGATTTAATTATTATTGTAACCATTTATTGTTTTTAGCAATTTATATAATAATTTTTTTTTAATATGAAACATTGGGAAATTACGTCCTCGTGCAATGTATGAGTTGAATACTGATTGATCCTTAATCAGCCTTGAATTCATACAACGGTATTTTAATTTGACGAAAATAACAATAAATTTTAGCAAAAACTTTGTAAACAAAGAGACATGAAATCCACAAGAAAAAATGAACTAGACAAAAAATAACTACCCATATCTGGATTATTTGGTCTCATTTTTCTTTTTAAGATACCTCACGTATATGGGTCCTTTTTATATTAAAAAGTCTAACGTATATTTCTTTACAAATATATCTCTATTTAATACTTTAATTATAATTACCATTTTTGAATTTTACTCATAAAATGTACATCCGGAGGGGATTTTTTTTTTTTAATATGAAAATTTTTATCTGAACGGGTATCGAGAGAATAAGGGTATGTACATGTTCGATACGTATTACAAGATTGCTAACTAATAATATTAAATAAATTAGATGATTGAAAAGTAAAATATAGTAAAACATTAATCGATTACTCAAGCGGGTAATTAGTTATATATATTGTTAATAAAATATTAATTTAACATGTCAAATACTAGATCAAAATCTTATATTTATTAATTTTGTTATACAAATGTGATGACACGTATATATTCAATATTTTATTATTTATTATTATTTTTTTAGAATTAGTTTTCTCGTACAATGCAGGAGTGAGATGATAAACTCATAGTTATAATAGTTGATTGTCATCTAATTATTTGATTGCTAATTATTACCACTTTATATAGATTAGATGTGTGAATTTGCACGACATGTTTAGAGAACGCCATAATTATAGACTCAGATATTTTATTACAAATATCTCGTAGTGATTTGTAATTCGCATATCAATTCGTAATATTAAACAATGCAACTGGTATATTACACTTTATTTATGACATACTGTCCACATTCACACCTGGAATTTAATATAAATATATACTCTAACTCTACTCGTGTAACACACGGGTGAAAAAAATTTAGTTATGAAAATAATAAGGCACGTGATACTAATTTATGAATCTTTGCATTAGTCTTAAAACATAGTATATAAAAGTTTAAAATTTGAAACCACGTCTTACCTCTACACATCTAGTTTGATAGTATATATACTAATAGCATATGTCTTACCTGTAAAATTTATTAAGAGAAATATTATTTATACATATTTTGTGTGTAAATTTATACACACCTATTTGTAGTTACGTCTAGTATGATAGTAAATGTACTAAAATTATTAATAGCATTCCCCAGCAACTAAAGACACGGTAAGATCACACTTTGGTGTCTTTCTTGGTCTTGCTTGAATGAGTAAATTGATTGGCAATTTGGACCCCACAAAAAAGGTCGAATTTATTAATCTTTTATCCAACGCAGATGACACCAAGATTTAGAACCAAACAACTAAACAAGTGTCCAAAAATGACCATCGAACGTGTCAATGTCTCATTATATATATAAACAACTCATTATACAAGAGATCGTGATTGCATAAAATAAAATTTTTCAACTTGAAGTTGCATATGTACTCATCACCCGAGACGGCTGGTGAAACCCTTGACTTGCATCTTTTCTTCATTTTCTCCCACTCTTCCATGTTTAATTGCTTTATTATTGATTTTATTCTGAATCTGAGTCCACGTTTCCCATCGCTCTTAAACCTCTTGGTCTCTGAAAATAAATTCAAGAAGAATGCAAAAATACTGTTAGACACATTCAATATACATTCAAGCACACTAAAACGTCACGCATGTGCATTCTATCGCCATATAGTCGAGTGCGTCCGTAGTTTTAATGATCAGAGGAGAGGAGTACCTTCTTGGGAACTTTCTTCTCTCTCACCTCGTACCGTTCTAGAGTAAGGTCACAAAGCCATCCTCCTGGACAAACCAACTGCACAAGCACAGGAAGAAATCATTTCTGTTGAAAAAATCTTGGACTTTAAAGTGATTATTTCGACACGACTTGCGTAAGTAAACCACTAACCATGTGAAATGGATAACAACATAAGAATTTACTCAGTACAGCATTGAATTGCATGGACTCTTCATTATAATCGGTGATGCAATTACGTAATAGCCATCTAGAGTGGAGGAAGTTCATTAACAGAATCGAAAGAAGAGGAATGAATAAAAAAAAGAGATAAGGACTACGGAGAAAATAGCCATTCAAAAATCCCCTCTTGAAATGATATATGCTTACACCAGCATATATTTATTAAATATCATCTTCCGATCTAAATTTTTTTTTTTTAAAAAAGAAAAATATATCTATTAATAACAAACTCACTTGTTGACAACCACGTGCACCATCTTGTATCCCACAAAACAAAAATATACAAATCAAAGATTCTTTGTAATTAATCCATTATTATTTGCGGCTGATAGGGGGTAAAGATCAAAAGACGTGTCAAAAGCCTATTTTCTATGAAATTAAATAGAACTCTCTAGGATAACTCGACTACTAATTATAACCATCACACATATGAAATCAAATATTTTTTACTTGACTACTGTAATTAGTAGTCAGCTTCATATTATGAATAGCCTTATTTTGACTCTATAAAAAAAATGATGTAAAGGGTTTAATATTATAAAGCCCCGGCGTACAGGGCTAGACTAGGTGCTCATCTTTCGCCTCTAATTTCTATTCTGCACATCAAATGAATTTCAGCCATTCGTTAACGTACAAATGGACGCGTACCCAACTTGTTATCCTTGAGCATTTTCTAGTGTAGTATAAGGTGCCAAGGAGGCATCTATTCATGCCCCGACTCCCAAGCCTACGTGGCTTGCAATTCCCAAACATTCCTTCGTTAACATGTAGTTTTTCAACACTCCTATAAGTGTCGTCTATAGCACATCTATGTGATTTTATGTCATGTAATTTTTGTCTAGAATCTATAAAGAATAACTTTTTAGACATCACTTATTTATGCAAACTTCTCTTGCAATTTCAAACAAGTATCACCACTATGCGTTCTTGAAAAGCTAAGAAAAGTGACCCAAATTACTTTTCTACAAAAAAATTTCTTATTCCCAGTGTCTGCGTGTGAGATTAGAATCAAATCAAATCGAATAATAATATAATATTGTTCACAAAGTCTATTTTCCTTGCCAAATAGGTGATAAACATGCCAACACATCATCATTACAAAAATTGCATTCCCTAGATGTCAAGCCACAAAATCCAGACTAAGCATAAACATATAACATTTGTCAATTGCAATTTCAATGTCGTCTAGAGGCTTAATTTTAAATTCTTAAGGAATCAATTTATTTATTTGTATTTACGTTATTAGATATTTCATTGCATTTACTGAAAGTCATCGTTTAATTTCATTTACTATACTTCTGGTGAATATCGATCTCCTTGGTGGCTCCTTGAAATCATTTCCGTGGAAATGCCAAGTTGGTGAATCGGAAAAGCATAACCACAAAAAGTTAAAAAGCATATTCTAGATGTGC